>PKRV01000557.1:1015923-1106649 GCA_003709505.1 Hyphantria cunea | reverse complement strand
ATATATATATTCGCTTATTTTTTTATTATTATTCGATTATTTACATATATCGCTAAGCAACTCTTCAGAATAATACACCCTGAGCCCTAAACCTTATAAAAAAGAAGATTTATTTTTTGTCATCTTGTTGTAAAGCTGCTCTTCTTCCAAATCCTTTTTCTTGTACCATTGTAACATAGCTTTTGGAAACACGCAATAGAATAAATAAATTCTGCAGTACTCTAAGTAAGTAGATACATCATAGAGGAGACAAGAATCATTACGTACCGTGATATATAATGATACTTGGTTACGTACCATAATACAATTTTTACATTTTATACAAAGCGTTGAACTTCAGACAAAAGATTTTTTTATGGCCTTAAGTAAAGGCATGACAGTCATAATCGGACGATCGTCGCAGACTTATTCTTCTCATAGCTTGGCGTCACCATTACGGCATTCTGCACGCGAGTGAACAATAAATCAGCCTCGGGCACTGCAATATATTCTGCATGCTGGGAACTGCGCTTCCTACGCTGGCAATTATAACTCTCTGTACGAGATTGCTAACTTGCCAGAACCCGTAGTGATTGTGTAGTAACGCCAGTATTTATCTTTGAAACTGAATTAAATCATGTAAGGTCTTTTATGGTATGTTTATTGCTTGAAATATTGCATACGGGACATATATTTCGCATCTAGAAATTATTTACAACAAAATAACAACGTGTCTCCGATAAATCTGGTAACATTTTCAGTCCTCCAAACAATATAACTAGAAAAGTGGTTACTTACGTAATGCTATAATATATATTTCTAGTATATAAATGATGACTGGGAACCGATAAAATATCTGCCTGGATTGGATAGGAACTATGGCGCGCCTGTGTGCAAATGAACCGGCGCGGCGTACGCCGAAGGACGCGGCCGCATTCCGAACCGCACCACTACACCCAACATGGCATACATACCAACATGTACCTCGTCTGTGTGTGTATGCAGCAACACATTAACGTTAAAGTACATAGGCACTTTTGCGCTAACGCCTGTTCTGGCGTTAGTGTACCGCTAGTGTTGTGGAATTCCTTATTACGATGCAACACGTTGCATTCACAAAATAATTGTTTTAGAGAACTGTTATACTGTTAGTCGCACGCTGACTACGCACTGCACCGTTATTGGTCTACATGCTTCTTTAATTAAGTATATAAAACTTTCTATTATAAACATTCATGAATTCGGCTAAGATATAACTACTTTACTGTTTTGACGCCAAATGACCTGAGTTTATTTGCTCAATCCAAAACTACTAGACTAAGAGCACAGTCGCGATTAGCAATAATTTAGTTTCATGGGAAAAAGTTGTACATGTACGTAATCTTGTAATTTTAAATATTGAAGTTGAATCCCGGATATTAATGGATTTTAAAACTATTCGTTAGAAATACTTAAGTTGACAACCAGTAATGTACATAAAGAACGTTGTGTTAGTGTATATTTTGTAAACGCAATATATGTCATTCTAATGTTAATGTCATATTGGTTGTTTTTCATCTGTGATGTGTGGCAACACTGCTCTTGTACGCTGTTCTGTGTGTGTCGAAAGTTATCTCCACTTGTTATCAAAATACATCTCGGTTTATACTAATAATTAGTTTTCTTTATGCCCAAAACCCATCACGTTGCCATTTACAAGAAACGAGAAAGCTTTGCCTTGAGGTAATGCATACTAAGTACGGTACGGTAAATTGAATAAATTTAATACTGAGAAGCGTAGGCATTCTAATCTTTGCCTTGATATTCTTATACACCACACCACAATACGATTGTTCTTAATATTTAGTAGTAGTAGTGTAGTTTTATATCCCAGTGTCCAGTAGTTCCGAATATTCTTAGTATTTTGATAATATATTTTACGTGTCCCCCTGCCTCATGGCAGATGAGATATAGAGACAAAATGGAATATCTGCAAAGCGGAAACAGTTTAATCACGCAGCATGTACTCTGGCAGGCGCTAATCTCGCGTCGCGGACAGCCGCCGCTGAAGCGAATCGCATACAAATGTGCCACCACCAGAGCAAAAACTGCTGAATAATATCCCACTCACAGTTGTATGAGTTTTATAGCACATAATAATGCAGCCATACCACGCTCTATGCATTTTATAATCACGACATGCTTTATGTTGTACAGGGTGTAAGGCCATCCTACCGTAAACCGAAATAGTTTATGCAAATCATTGTTCTGAGATTGAAATCGGAAGCTTCTAGTTAAACATTTCTATCTTAATACGTTTTAAAAATATGAAAAAGTTAGATAAACAGAAAATTAAACCTTACAAAAACTAAATTAATTAACTGTTATTAAAATAAAGTGAATTTTGCTTCTTATATGCAGTCATAAGCATCGATAGATAGATTTTTGGTTACGATGCGCGCCGTCTCTTGTAAGCTGTACCAAAATGTGCAACAGTTTTTAAACAGTATAATGTTGGGGTGTCGCCATATGTCTTCTTTTGATGATATGGCAACCAGCCGGATCAGCTATTTCTGCCAATGTCAAGTATTAAAAGTCTTCAATTCTAAGTCTTCGAGACTTCAAGTCTTCGTCGTGATGGAATTAATGATAAAAAATATAAAAAAAAGTGGATGACATGAAATGGGGACCGTCTTTCGCAAAAACAAAAAACGATCTCCGTCGCCATATGTCATATAAACAGTAAAACGGATCGGTACAGCGGATCGGGTTGCTGGCATGTGCCAAGTGCGTCAAAGCTACGTATCGGGTGACATCATATCATGGACATGACGGAATGAATACTTGGTTAACTTATTGTGCCTAAAACGAATGCCCAGAGCATGGGTACGTCACTGTGAAACTTGCAGATAAGTATTATCTTAGTGACTAATGTAATTATTAAGTAGCTTTTACCCGCGGCTTCAACCGCGTAAATTTCAGTTATCGCGGTTAATCGTAGTCTGTGTATTATTCTGATGTATAAGCTACATAACAGTAAACTTACATCTAAATCCGTTCAGTAGTCAAACATCCATACATGGATCGATATGTAAGATTAGCAGAAGTAGGATGCACATACTTTCATTAGTAACTTGTGTCAGGGATTGAAATGAAAAGCACCAACAAAGACAATATCAGTAATACAATTTTCATTGATAATCTTATGATAAAGATTGTTTTCAAAGGAAGTTATATTCCTTTGTGAATTTACTAGTATTATATTTTACTGCTGAATACAGCGAAATAGAACAGTCATATGTAGATAAGACTTTATCTTTTTAATAACAGGTAGCAAGTTAACAATACCTATGATACTTAATGTGAACAAATATAGTACACGACGCCGAACAATTTATATTTTATTATGAACTAAATGTTTAACCTCCACCTTCTAAATGACAGATAAATATATTTTCTGCTTATAGGAAACCTTTCTAACATACAATGTAACTGACCTACGCACGATAAAATCTTGTCGGGAATCCAATCTAATAATGGTTTTTTACATTTGCAGTTACTTTTCAGTTCTTCGAATTGATTTACTTTCACGTTAACAAATCATGAGTCAGTAACGCGTGTCCAGGCATTGAACTTTCCTTTGTACATTTCTAACTCTGTTCAGATAACATTCGTTTACACTCTACAGTCTTTTTATGTATTTCCTGGCATCTTCAGAAATAACTTATCTAAATAAAGATACACATTCCTTTTACACAGTTATTAAATTATTGTTTGTCGTGTAAAATAACAATTCAACAATCAAAACGGCAGTAGCGTAGTCTGAATTATTTATGTAAGGAACGTCTAACAATTTTCAAGTGGTATTTGGACTCTGATGAAGACAACTGCGCTCGTCATAGCTCTGTTTGTGGGCCGCTGAGCTTCTGGTAATAATCAGAGGAGGCGGGAGGGATTAGACGCGGTCGACGGCCGAGAGACGGGGGCTAAAGATGTGACTCTGACTAGTTGAAATGTCTGGGGGCTTCTAATTTGTAGAGTCGTCGCAATGAAGGATTGACCTCGTCTTTACAGCGCCCACTCCGTTAGGAATTTCACTTTACCTTAGCCGCGCCACCGCCTTAATAATAATTGAAGTAAACCATATTGCCACTCGATTGGCAGTTTTTCAATTGATTATTATTAGCTATTTTTTTTATTGTATTTTATATAGCTTAGTACGAGTATAATGAAACCTCTTTTGAAGTTTTGAAGGCATACTTGAAAGACGTCCAATTACAAATAAAAATGCTAAAGGCTTCGATGTTACGTCAGTGTTCGAAAAAAAGCTTTTATTTTATACGTACTTTATTAAATTGTACTCGTTTTAATCGAAGTCGAGGTGCAGCTTGAGGGACCAAATTTATTGCCTCTTATTGCTTAACCTTTGAGGTCTAGGACATTAAAGTAGACTGTATATAGATATAAATAGCGGTAGAAACAATACTGAGGCTGAAAAGAACTGGCGGACGTAATATTATTGTGTAATTATATTAAACGTTAAAGTGAAAACTCAATAGAAGCACTTTCACTTTAAATAAAGACTGAAGCAAAATTAAAACGTGAAATAGGACACTATCCCGTTTTAAATCGAATTTGATTTTGATTCCTGGCCATATCGAATTTATGTCAATCGGAGTTTGAATGGACAATAACTTTGTTAGTGGAAGCGGGCGATCTTTCAGAGACGGGAGAATATTATAGCACCGCTATTGTGAAGTTGCCGTTTATGTTCATTCGCATTAGTTACATCATTTTGGAAAGCATAGATACTAGTTAGATTTGCCATATCGAATAGTAGGTTACTAAGATTTAAATCGAATTGCATTGACTTATAATTTACGTATTAGTTTAATCTCATCTTGTGATTTTTTTACCCGACTAAGGCAAAGCGGAGCAAAAAGAAAGGCAGTCTATGCATGTACGCTTGTGTGTTCACACTAGTGCCGAAACAAATTAATTGATTTTACTGAATGAGAAGTCTGTAGATTTATAGATTGACACAAGCTATATAAATTTTGACAATTTTTTAAGTATTAATATTGAAGCGCTGTGTGTGCATATATTTAGTTAAGTTTAGTAAGTATGTGATAGGTACTTTAGAATAGTGAGGTCCTTTCCATTCCTAACGCAATCATTTTAGCTTATGGAATCAAAAACATAAAGATGTTGTAGGCAAGCGGGTTGATAACTTATAATCACAAGGAGAGTGATATAAATAGTCCTATTTATTCGGTACTTACAATAAAATTGACCTAAACCAGGTCAAGCTTTCGTTTTTATTACAAAAAAAACGTCAATCTAAGTAATACGATTTAAGGAATTAAAGATTATAGCGTTTAATGAAAGCAATATCATCAGAAGACTTAAAATCTAATACAATATAATGAAGCAGGTTTTCATTCCACAATGTGTTTTCTAATACATTTTTAGATACTCTATACACGTAACATACTGACTTTGGTATTCTTAACACATTTTTGTTCGCTTTAACTGTATGTTTGTTTGTTTGTAACCGACTATTGTAAGCGAATTTTAAGTTGTTTTAAAATTAACTTATTATTTATCTCATAGATATTTATAAAAACATTTAAGTTAAAGAGGACTGATTTTATTATATGTTCGTGTTATGTACATTATGGTATAGGAATTAATGTAGTTGATTTTGATACTTAGGTAACTAAAATATAAATAGTTGCCTAAACTAAATAGAAAAATATTTTACTAAAAGTAAAGGGAAGTTATAACGTAAAAAATGCTTCATATAATTCATTTGTGAGTTTGTTTTTCGATATTGGTATATTTTTAATGGTATTTCATTAATTTTATACACCTTTATACATTCTTGGAGACTACCATTATTAAAATACAATACTACGTTAAAAGTGCTCATTCATAACAACCTTCTCTTCAAAGAGGAAGCTTCTCAAATCATGCTATATGGCATATATCAATATCAGATAACTGGTCTTCTCGTTAGCATCCTATATCTTACAAAAAAATGGGTACTCACTTCATTAACAAGACTATATAAGATTTATCTGGCAACTAATCCTGCAATTATAGTTTATGCAATTAATAGAATTACAATGCTATTATAAAAAAAAACGAAAAAAAACAAGATAATTTAATACATTAATTTGTAACCTCCAGCAATGTTTGTAATATTATCCTTTAAGTAAGTAGTAAAAGACAATGACTGGTGTGTAAATAAATAGGCATTCTTAACAGTTCTAGTGTTCATAGCGGTGTAATCGCTACCGTGTCCATTCCAGATTAAAAGCGGATCTTTAGTGTAGGGGGGAGGGGGGACACAGCAACAAGCAGGCGGACGTCGAGACAGTGCCGGCGCGACCCATAGACGCCAACAATCCCACTCAACATAAAACTAAACCTTCTCAAAGTCGCAACAAGAAAACGCAATAGCTCTCAAGAGAAGACTACGTGAACACCAACTTGAGTATCAATTCGACTCTATTCGAAACCGCATTTATGGTTGCCTCACTTTGTAGGTCTGTACACAATAGTAACGAGTTTATTGCAATCATTACAAACTTTACCTCGTGTTATTAAGTGTAACATTTTACTACTTGAATTATTAAATATATTCTAGTCCATTGAACCCAAACTTCAATTTTTTATAAATTTAAGTAAAGTATTTAAACATTTTATACTTATTTTTATTTGGACTTTTCTTAATATTGTTAAACTATAACATAGTACCTTAAAACTCGGACATCTCGATAATAGCTTGTTCAAGGTACAGGTGCATACAATTGCCTTTCTATATTACTCTTTCAGTATTCATTAAATCACATTATTTATAATAGTACCAAAATAAATAACTAAATTACCGGTAACCTAACCCAAGAACCTATGGTCTGTCCAAAAGTCCTCAATGTATATTATATTGTATTGCAATTTTGTATAAATAAAACATTGACAGCTCGTCACAGCCATGACCGAATTAATGATCTTTGAAAAGTGGAGAAGTGTTACATTACTATATTGTTTAGTAGTGTTACGCCAAATTTCTATTTTTTTTTAGTATAATTATTTAATCTTCGATGTTACCTCGATTTTATATTCTTTCTTATTGTGTATGTGTATTATTAGAAAATGCAGGTTCATTTTCTAATAAAACACACCGAGAATTACTCACACTGACACTACGCGCCTCTGAATTCTTCATATTTACTATAACAGATATACATATTCGAAGCTAATTCCACATCAGTACCCTCGCGCACTCTAAGCGGATTGTAGCTTATCGTCTTACAGACATACTCACCTATTTTTTCAATAGCAAAAAATGGTTTTAAAAGTATAATAATGCTACTTACTGAGAAAAAAAGCGACAACAAAGCCTTGATCCTTGAGGCTTTCGTAGTGGGTTTTTCGAATTCCGTGACTCAAATAATTAAGTCCCTAGATGGGGTCGTTCGGCTGAAATTATACATTGTTATTGCCACTATAAATCTCATTTTGGGTGAACGTACCCGGACAGAATAACAAATAAAGACATAACAAAAATATCATAACACATCTCAGAGAAGGCGAGATGTTTTAAGTTATACTAAGTTAACATAGCAATATTTTTATTGCTTACAAATGATTTTTTTCCTTTTTTATTTGATAAATGTAATGGACGATTGCAACTCACCTGATGGTCAGTGATGAAGATGAAGGTAAAACAGAAACATTGACAAGGCCTGTCAATACACAACCTAACAAAGTACCACTTGACTAACCTAATACCACCACTTATTCTGATTCATTTTTAAAATAAAAATAGAAATAATGACATAAAATACTTTCGTGTTGAATTTATAAAATAGTGACTCTCCTAATCCGTTTTTTTCCTAAGCCCCACACTATTGTAACTTAACTTTTACTTAAATTCTCTAACAATCTCTTCACTGCTGGGAGCCGAGAAACATTAAACTGTCTTGAAACCGCTTGTGAATTTAATACACGTTACGTTTACATTGTCGGTGTTTGCTACAGTTTATATGGGTATTAAAATAGTAGCGTCAGGCTTAGTGGTATTGTAAATATTATATGACCATGCATATTTTTCATGAAAATACTTATACCGTTTTCTCGGTTAACGCAAAAGCTAACCGAGACGTCTTGCCAACATTGTTATTGCGAGTTTATTGGCACATCCATTGACATATTCAAGCGCTTCTTTGGTTGGATATTGATTTGATCAATTATATCATTTATGTGTAATAAGACTTAATACTACATAGTAAAAGTACTGTATAACTTTGAGAACTTGTACTGGATAAATTATGTATGAATATATTGTGCTAACGTGTGTGGTTTGAACAATTTTCGACCTGACGATGACAAGATTTTTTTTCTATATCTGAACTCTACACACTTCTCCCAGCGACACAGCAAAGATGCACAACTATATTCACCAGTTTTTGATAATGAGTGCCGCTATCTTCACCTAGTAAACATACAGAAAATCAATGTTTATGTAACTATTATTATATAAAGATTCTATTTTACCTAAAAGGAAGAGCGTAAATGGTTAATCCACGTGCTTAACTATTTACGTCTCCCTATCGCTAAGAATTCTTCGACTTTCAACGTTTAATTTTAATTTGAAAAGGAAACGACAAGTCGACTTGGCCACCCTACAAACTTGCATCAAAATAGTTTAATTATATCAGAAGTTGACTTTAAACTTATAACTACATCCCTCCTCTTCTCTCCTCCGCTTCATTAAATATTTGACATCGCTTGAACATAGCTTTGTGTACAGACACACATGCGAAAATTGCAATTTTCAGCATTCGTTCGTATGCGAAAAGTATTCTATATATTTGCGAAAGTTTGCAGACACGCTGCGTCACGGCTCTTGGCACACACAGATGCCATTCTGCTATAGTTATATCTCTACGTCAGAGTCTTGATGCAACCTAATAGCGGATCCTGTACATGTCTATGCATCTCCGTTACATGTTTGCAATATTTATATGAAATGAAAAGTTTTCGTTGCAAATAAAAAGGTTTATTTAATATATTTATGCTCTGAATGTTGCCCAGTTACTGAGGCACTTTAATTTAAATTTGGTAGTGACCTAATTGAAAAAACATAAACATTTTTCTAGTATTTAATTTTCAGTTTTAAAGTATTTACACTAAAGAAAAATTTTTTCGCTGATAGCCAGAAGATCTTAGTTATAAATCCATTGGTAAATTAGTTCAGAAATTTAGGCGCTACATAGAAACATTAATAGACTGCCAAAACTCTGTCTGTTCCACAGTAAACGGTAAATATATATAATAACAGGATAGAATTTCCTTTTTTATACTATTGTGGCGACTTCCACATTAAATGCAACAACAGAAACACAGTACAGCGCCATCTACCGAAGATACGTTGAACTACGGAGTAACGAAGGAAATTAAGAAACTACCAATCCTAAATCGCGTAATAGAAGTTCTCGCGCCGATTAACATATATACAACATCCCAACGTCAACTGTTGGCAGTGGCCCACTAGGCATGATCACGTCGCCTGGTCGGAGCATCCTCCCTTTGTGTTGGAGGGACATGACATCCATTCCTCTACACTATCTTTAATGCAATTTCTAAAAGTTTTTATTTGGTTTCTAACGCATTTAACCCTGATATCACATAATTTGTCACTTAGCTCTAAAAATCACATGAATATAGTTCTAACTCACACCAAGGCTTCTACATAAATTTGTATGAAGATAGTTCGGCCATCTTTGAAATCCGTTTTCTAAGACATTTCCCGTAAAATTCAAAGTACGCTAGAAACGAATTTTTTAATAATAAAATGTATTTATTTATATGCGTTGACTTAGAGGCTTGACTTTTTGACAGCTCTGAGGAACCGTATTTATGAGTATTTTATGTTAATCTCAACTTACACCCCCACACATTCCTAAGAGAACGGTACAAAAAGACATCCTTTTAAGGAAGGGGAAACCCCTAAAAATAAGTCAACATTTTGTGGCGTAAATTTTAAATAGTGAATTAAAAATAGTTTGTCAAGGCTTGTAGTTAATTAACGTTCAACATATACTTATAAAATTTGGCATGGAACATTCTCAGCTACTATAAGCGTGACACGTCTGTATATCAAATGAGAACTGTGAACTTATTGAAATAAACTGACGCTTTGTAGCTCAACTTTTATGCACATTTAGTCTAACTTCATAATTAATTAAAGTTCGCGGGCCTTTCTGTTGCACACCCCAAATAATTAAGTTAATCGCGACATTTTATACACTAAAACATGGGAAACATTAAAATAGATTCGGGTTACTTATATTAACTTAATACCATGTTTAATGTAATTTTCTGGTTACATTCTAGCTACTATCTATTATATTAATGTACATAGATCAATGAATTTACTAATTTTATTGAAAAGTTCAGAAGTTGTGGGATTTGACGATTCCACCAATAATATTGTTTTGATGATGATTATCAATCAATCAAGATTATGAAATAATTTAATTCACTGAAAAACAATTATGAAATTATTATTTCCTCTATTAAAAGCTAAGTGATCTCCTTTTCTTACATCCCCTAATAGAATTCTTATAGAACAATAATGCGTCTTATTAGTTAAAAGTTTTAGAATAATCATTTATTTTCGTTCAATTCATGATATTTGTACGTCCCGATGTCCTTTTGAGACTTAAGAATATGTCTTTCTTTAATTTACAGAGCAGCGGCGGTTGTCGTTCAGCGAGTAGTGCGGGCGTGGGCGCCGTGACGGTCGCGAACGCAGGCGCGGGCGCGGGCGGCGCGTGCGCGGCGCGCATGGCTAGCGCGGGCGCACAGTACCGCGGCGGCACGCAGCAATGGGCTACGGCGTACGCGCCGCAGCCCTGCCGCTACCCGCCGCCGCAGGCGCAGCCGCAGCCTTATGCGACACCATACACGCCCCACCAGGTATACTAATCACATCCCCTTATTCTAATCTAGGCGGAATCGATCGATATGGAATCGAGTAGTATCCAGAGCGTTAGCATTCTATATACTCTTTAATTACGTGTTTAGGTCTATAAGGACCTATTAAACACAAGAAATGAATAGGAAGCTAGCTTTGACATCATCCGAGCATTTTGTGTGTGTAGATAGATTTTTTTAAGTATCCTGTAAAGTGCAGATAAAGTATGATAGTGACCTGTCACAAGGAAGATTTCTAATACGTATGAATCGGGGATGGTAACCAACACACCAAACAGTCATTCGGAATGTTCAACACTTTTTGTCGGCCGATGAAGGCATCCTAATACCTGCAATTACAAAACCTCTGAAAAGACAATAGGGCAGACAAATGAAATCATGTAAACGTCATTATCACTTTGTTATCTCATCAGACAAATATAGTAGGGCTTTGCAAATGTGATAGTTTATTTAAATGATTGTAAAGCAACATACAATATCTCCCTAAACAGAAAATAGTAAAGCTCTACGTAATTAAGTAAGTAGTAATAATTCAGTGAGGTTGCTTTGCTAGTCAAACTATTCATTAGATGTGAAAAAAACTGCTGTCAAAAATATGTCAGTTTGAATATATTTTTTCATTTCCAAACTCTTTAAAAGCCATATTGTCTTGACGGCCCAAATACACGCAGAACGTGTTTCGCACCAGTTTTAATGAAAACGTGCTGAGATCAAAATCAAGAGAAACCACGGACCACAACACAATATGCTAGTGGCTGCTTTGAATTTGCCATATGGTGTTGCGGTTTGCGATCTGTTTTTTGCTCAACAAACATTGGTTTTAGGTTACCGCCCTTACCACTATTTGTTTCCAGTACTACTACATTCACATTTCCTTTCGTTACACAATCCCTATGTTGCCGGTGTCAAATCAATTACGTTTTAATAATTGCTGAGATACTTTCAGACTAAAATTCAATGAGCTAGTCTTTGTGACTATTGTAGAATTAGAAAATTAAGAAGCTATTTATATTTATTTATTTATTTTAGAACTTTATGCACACATGTACAACTGTTTGTCGATGTATATCGATCTTGAACATTCGTATTTCTATTTCGTTTAATGTCTACAATCACATAACCTGTAAAGTTCGTTTCACCAGCTCTTGTCATAAGAGATTCTGCACAAAAACAATGTCTGTACAGATCACGTAGTCCCCCCCTTTCTCTACTCACAACGCAAGTGCACCATAAATAACGTAGAATCTTTAGGCGGCGCCATGTTATGCATGTTATAATGAGGTGTGTTTAACTTTATGATCGGATTTACGACCGACGCGCCTAGTGGTTCCACTGACTGCCGGACCACAACTCTTTCCTAACTTTATGAAACATTTTGCTTTCAAATAACTGAGTAACAACCGATAAATTACTGCTAACAGTGTTAAGTTTCCTGATTTACAAACTTAGCTCTGTAAGTTTGTCACTAGTATTGAATTTATGTTATTAATAAGCAGTGGAGTGAAATTAACAAAGTGCAGACCCTGCCTCCCCGACTTCAATATAATAGCTACGTTTGGCTACGTTGTTCTGATCTGGACTGGATAATTAACCGCAAAGTCGGGGAGTTGACACTACTCCATCAATTTCTTCGCCCGCCACGACGGCTGCTGCTCGTTATGCATTACACACAAACAATGTTACGTGATTAATGCCTTCTCGGAGCACTTAAAACAACACAACTAGATCATGATTTGCATAAAACTAGTTAATTTACAAGTTACTGTTTATTATGAGGCGGCGGTTCAAATAAGATCAATACAAATGCCTCACTTTTTCTAGGTACTTTCCTCTCATTAGTTACGTATTTTATTCACTTTTCCAAAAGTTTTTTGATGCTTAATTAATTCCGGTATTGTATCAAGCACGAGATGCGCGGCGGGAAACCATGGCGCCATTAGTTTGTGATATTGAAGGTGTTCGTGGATGATAGACTCTACCTTACCAATACTGATGCCGAGTTCAGTCGAAATGTCTCGAACACTCATCCTACGGTCCTCCAAAATGAGTTGTTTTACGCTTCGAATGTTGTCTGGTATGATGCTGGCCCGCGATCGACGATCATGCGGCTCATTCTTAACGGTCTACGACTATTGCCTAGCGGTAGCGTATGCGACTGCTGTTCCTGAGGTCTCGGGTTCGATTCCCGGGTCGGATCAAATGTTTGTATGATCTGCAAATATTTGTTTCGGAGTTTGGGTGTTTTCTATGTATGATATGTATGTATTTACAAAAAAAAAGTATTAAGTATTTATTATATCAGTTGTCTAGTACCCATAATACAAGCTCTGCTTAGTTTGGGACTAGATGGCGTTGTGTGTTAGATGTCGAAAATATTTATTATTATTATTGCCCGAGTATATCGCTTCAGAAACCTGTATCCTGTATATGAATGTTTTAAATAATTACTGACATTTTTCTGTCCATGGTTGCACACAAACATAAGCATATGATGATCAGATCAAATTCGATTTAGTATCCAGTGTCATATAGTAAAATGACTAAGTATCCTGTGATAAAATTATCTCATCAAAATCAAATTTTATTATATCTCTATATATTGCTGTTTAGCCATTGAAACCACATATATTTGAATAGTTTTAAATAATATTTTTCTCTTAATTCAGTTTCAATGAAAAGCTCAATTTAATCAGAGATATGGATTTAGAAACCTCCTAGTTTGCTTAATCGGACATTTTTCTTAATGGGGCATATACCACACTTATTCAATGAACAATTTGAAGTTTAAGCTGCAGTTTTGGGTATAAACAGCGTTAAACCTTCACAATATTTTTTAAAAAAAATTATCAGTTAATCTGAATTGTAAGAACTGTGTCGACAAAATCTCGGTCGGGTGTTTACGACACAGACACAAACCAGATGTTGCACAAAGAGTTTGTTCGTTGCACCTCACCACTCTCCCCTCCACAGGAATCTCGTAAAAAGAATTTTTCTCGTCCTTATCGCTTTTCGAAATAAAAAGTAGCTCCCCGCCTCGTACGTGTTTTATTACAACGCGTCTACTTCAGAATTTATCTCATGGTCACCAACCACGCCGTTACTGAACTTGATTTTTTTGTACATTAGGAAACGTTTGAAAAAGAACTTCGCTTATGCGATTTGCTCCGTCCGTGTTCCTTTTTCTTGTGCAATTTAATATTGTCTAAGAATAATATATTAGTTTTGTTTCAAGAAGGTTTATTGTCTTTTCTATCTTTACTTTAGCTACTCGGGACGAGAAAATAACGATTGCAAAATGTTGTAACTGTTAAAGATTTTACAATATTGTGAAGTAATGACAATTTAATACAATCCTTCTAGGACAAAATGCAGGGTTTTTTAGATGTGGAATATTAACCTATAAAGTGGTTTCAAATTTACACTTGTAGTGATAACATAAATTCACGTATCTACACACAACCGATTGATCCCAAACTCGGTATAACTTTTGCGAGTCTTCTGCCAAACGTACCTAATTAGATACATACACGCATATCTTAACATAGTATAAAATAATTTATTTTTGAATTTGAAAACTGCTTTAAAATAAAGATTTTAAAGCAGTTTTCACTAATACAGACACAGATTTAAGTGGAAGGTTGTATATGTATAGTTAATTTGTAAATGCAAGATTCCCGTGCAAAGCCGTGGTGGGTAGCTCGTTATAAACAAAAACATTAAGACACAGATAATCACACATTACCAAAAGTAAAAGGAATGTTAAAATGTTTTAAAATTGTGAATTCTTGTGGACAATGGAGAAAGTCCCGCTGGATTTTGTTAATACTAATGTAGGTATTATTTGAGTGATGGACTTTACACTGTCTACATAGATACTAATGTCCTATGTAAAGTCCCTTTGAGAACACACAGTCCCTTTGAGTACACACAGTGAATTAACACATAATTAAAAATTAAGCAAATAATGTTTACGCTGAGTTTAGTTTCGTCTTTAAGGATTCAAAAACCTTCATAACTTATTTGATAACTAATCGAGAGCTGTTAATGATAAATGGAAGGTGATAATAATAATCGTTATTTTATACAATGTTTTAGTAAACCCCGACGTTGATAGGACTTCCCAGCTCCATTTTGTAGTCGTAACATATATCTATGACTCGTTGATTAATGACCGGAATATGTCAGCTGTCTGAACTGTCACAACTCCGAAGCTTGTTAGATTCATCGCGCCCCTTCCCAAATATGGCAGCCCTAAATAGAGGTTACGTTTTTTAGTAAAGGACCCAACGTTTTTATCGTAAAGAGTGACAGAAGTGTCTTGTCTCTAATGCGTTTTGCGTCTGAGACCACCCTAATCCGTTACAATGGATCTATAAATACACACACATTTTATATGTATACAGTGGTATATATAAGTTTATGTAGTATACAACAAGGAAGCAATTAAATGAGCGGTATTTTGAGTGATCTCTTCTTTCTTTCTGTTTTTTTTTTGTAGTCGGCGCCCGCATTAAGAATATACATTCCTGTGTCACGGGGATCTTTACAAACTTACATGAAACGGACACAATGTTAACCTAGACTTAGAACAACAATTTATGGATCACACAAAGTGTTGTCACATGTAGGATTTGAACCTACAACACTTGGCGCAATAGGAAGCGATGTGACGACCACTTAAATCACTAGGCCAACCGTGAAGTCAAATTGTAGCAGTAGTCATCTCAACTACGGATGCACGCAATCAATCATAGCCTTTTTTCTTCCTCCCAGGTTTAAATACTAGGTTTTTTGTATGGGACTAATCCACCCACACGCCCACTACTATAACTCTTATACACCAGGATCAACAGCAGTAGTGACCTACAAATACACCGAGTTGTGACACTCTGAGAGTCTCAGGAAAAATTAAACTGTCTTGGAATCCGCAACGAAATTAATCAGTAAGAAACTGGAGGAGTTCGAAATATAATACTTAATAATTATACTACTACTTAATAATTATATAATACTTAATAATAATAACAAAGCGGGACGCAAAATGAAGTCAAAATAGTCAGACACCTTTTTTAAACCAGGTAACACCACTGATAAAATATTATGGGTTAAAAGCTATATTTGATTTATATAGTATGTATGGCAGAATCGCCTAAACGCACGGAAATTCACCGCAGTTGCACAAGATCCCCGTAGTATACTGCCCCGATGTCATTTGTAGGCTATTTAGCATTATGTTACACTCATTGTACCAAAGACCACATTCCCAGAGGATATGTTGAGCCTACTGTTCATAGCTAGAATCAGGTGTTGAGCATTGACGTAATGGTGAATAAACTAATTTGAATTTGTCCTAAAGTTACCGTGGCCTGTAAGAAATTGAGCGACACAGTCATCTACCTCGATCCATGGCCTTGACAACCGTTCACGAACAGATGAAAAGAACTGGTTAAGGTGCTTCCCCTTAGATGATTCGTCCCATCATTGTTGCCATTCAACCATGAGGTTTTGATAGACATTGGACTGTTGTTGAAACAATCTTATGATTTTATCGCAGTCTTGTACACCCAAAAAATCGCATTCCATGTTTTGTAGTGTGGAATAGTATATGGCTGCACGTCTTTGCACCTTGAGATCGACCGGAAGAACACCCATCAACACTGACAACGCCTCAATGTTAACCGTCCTATATGCATTAGGAAATCAATGCGTCAAAGCCAATCAGGTCGTTGGCCTTGCAACAGCTTGCGACGAACAGCACCTACAGTCGCCCTATCGGCCCATACATTAGCACCATAGCAAATAAAACTCAAATAAGCTCCATATATGATCTTTAGTGTATTAAATGACAGACCCCATGTGGCAGTTGATGTTCTCGTTAGTGCAAAAAAAACTCTTTTTAGAATGTTCGATTAATGAAAAGTTTCTTTCTAAAACCAATCCCAAGTAACAAACCGAGGTATTATATTTAGTGGTAACATTTTCAAATTTAATACACTGCAGTGATTTGATTTGGGTACCTTTCAGAAGTGCCTGTAAGGCTTTGCTTGGTGCAAAAGTTAGCCGATTACGTACATCCCAAAGATATATTAAGTTCAAACATCTATTTGCTAGTTTCTCAAGCCCCGTTCTAGTATCCGATTCCACTAGTAATAAATTGTCATCTGCATTCGCGTTTAAGGCACATCCGGATGGTATAGATATTGTAATAAAATCGTCGAAGCCTACATTCCACAGGTATGGACCTAGCACTGACCCCTGAGGACATGCCATCGTAAGCACCTTCGACACAGAATGATACCCAAGTCTCAATTTAGTTATGTCTTGTAAAGAAGTACGAGGAAGAAAGGGAATGAATGTTTTTGAAGCATCCTCTTGATTTTAATTTTAGCAATAGCATGGGTTACTATGCATTGTAAAGGCGCTAGATATATCTAAGAAGATACCTAAGACGCATTGAAACCTTGACTCGGTGACAGTTTTCCTTACAGATATAACCGCATCAGTTGTCGATTTTCCCAACGTAAACCGAATTGTCTATCATGAAATTTAAACCCACCCGGTAGAATTCGTGGTACTACAAGACGCTCTAAAGGCTTTAAAGGCTCTAAAGGCTAGCGATGGTAACAATAATATGGGTCGGTAGGATTGAGGATCGTCTGGCGGCTACGTATATAACCGCACCGCCAAACACTAGGAAATATTCCTTCCGCAATGCAACGTTTAAAATCTATTAAAATCGTATCGCCCGAAGGTTTACGAGCTTCTTTCATTATTTTGTTTGATATTTTATCGTCACCCAAAACCTTATTTAGTGGTAATGACCAAACAGTACTAAGGAATTCTTCTGAAGATACTAAATCAGACATTGGAGACAATGCTGGTTCGATAGCCCACTGCCTAATTTGTCGGTGATAATCCATGTCATACACTGGCCGATCGTCAGGCACAAGTGTCCAAACCAGTTATGAAATGAACATATTAAATGACTAGTAACAAAAGTTATTTTTAATTCGTGATTTATAAAGGCGTAGCAGTAATCAGCTGTTTAACCTGCACCCTTTAACAACAATGATAGTTTAATTCTCAAACCCCATTTGGTATGCATTCTTTTAAGGTCTCCTCTGCACTGAAGAGGAAAAGAAACTTTTTTTTCTGTAACCTTGGCAATAAACTGACCAAAAAATATATAATAAACATTTAACGAGTACAACTATTATTATAACAACCCCTGAATGAAACATAACGTCCTTAGTTAAAATATTTGCCAAAGCATTTAAAATGTCCTCACTTATTCTTAATTCTAACAGCCTGATCTTTCGTAGCGTAATTAGAGAATAGATGAGATGAATTGCCTCGATGGCGCGTTGCCAGCGTAAACGACTGCTGTGCTAGAGGTCTAGGGTTCGATTCCTGAGTCAGGCCCAATTTTAGTATGACCAAATATTTGTTTCGGAGTTCGGGTCTTTTTTATGTATAATAAGTAAAAAAAAGTATATTTTGATTGATATTAGTTATTTAGTACCCATAGTACAAGCTCTGCTTAGTTTGGGACTAGATGGCGTTGTGTGTTATAATGTACGAAAATACATATATGTATGTATATTTAGTAGTAGTATTTTTACCAAATCTAATTATTAGATCTTATATCATTATAACTTATAATATATATAATATTAAATTGTATATTCGAGCAGTGTTCCTTTATCATATATATATAATTAGATCTGTTAAAAATACTACAGAATTAAATTCAGTCCTTGTTTCGTTTACCATTAGACTTAGCATATTCTCCCTCACACGCACTCAAAGATTATGCTGATATATTTAAATATATTCGCAGCGGTGAATTTTTTTTTTGTAAATGAAATTACCACATTTATTTTGAGAGATTTTGACGTCGTATAATTTATATTTGGGAGGTCTTTTTCAATGTCGAACAAGGTAATGGAAATAACTGCGTCTATTTTGAGAATGATGCTGAATCATCAATTACTTTTAAATAAAGCAGTGGATGTGGCCAAGTGGAACTGAAATATTCACAGGATGTAATTCAACTTGAAATTTTGTTGTTATCTTGTCGTGCACTGTGCATGTGTTAGTTTTGTCGGTTCAATAGTTTATTTTGGTACAATGGGGCAGATTCCGCCCCACGTGTGCAACTCAGGGTGAAAGTATAAATAAACAAGGCTTGCTGATATCTGTCATCCAAGGATTTAGATTTATTTCGGCGCTGACGGAAGGTGAAGGACCCTAGCCCTCGTGAACGGCTACGGAAACAAATTATCCCACTCCATTCAAGTATATTTTATCAAATACGCAACGTGTTTGTAGTATTAAAAACAATACTTATATATTTGTAACACAAATGATCTACGCAATAAAAGCCGACGAACGCTACAGTCATATTGTAATCTATATGATGATTCCGAAGGTTTAACATAAAAATGTTTTTTTTTTTTCATTTAATTTAAACAAGTCAAAATTTATCACCTAAATGTATTTACGTGCATAACTTACGATCGACTGCATTCAATTCGATAATTATTTTTTATGTGTTTGTTATTGTTAGGAGAAGGTTTGTGTAATTGTTAGTTTTTAAGAAATCGGTGCAAAGTTCGCTAAAAGACTTGTCTAAATGCATCAATATTATTTGCTGTCTTTTACTTACAGAATTGTCATTTCGATAGAACTTATTTAAACCAAGTACATGTATATCATACCACGTAACTTTTATTAAATTGTTTCTTGGGTACCATCGCGGCAAAAAAATTGACCAATATTATAAACTGTAGGGTCAGAGGCGAGGCAAAAAATATCATTTTTTTTCGTGTTGGGTGCGTGTTTTTTGGCAAAATATGTTAATGCTGCCGTCACATCGGGTAGGTCCGCTACCGATATTTAAATTCGTCCATTCCAGTGTTCTGGATCATTTGATATTGAGTATAAATTTGTTTGAGTTTATGTTTTTACTCTCTTGTTTTTCGTTGTTTCTCATCACTGATGGTAAGCAACGACGGCGCGGTCAATACCTGGATGGGTGACCGCTGGTGGCATGTTACCATGATCGTCTCCGTGATTCGGAGGTCACGTTAAGCAGTCGCTCCCGGTTGTTTTTATAGGATAACAGTCGTGAAGCTTAGTTGGAGGCCTTTGGGCGGCTTAAAAACATCCAACGGCAAGATTAGGTAGCCACAACGTAGTCTGGCCAGTCCGCAACCCGCACTCGGTCAGCGTGGGCACGTATGGCCATAACCCTCTCCTGAGAGGAGACCCGAGCCCAGCAGTGGGAAATTATGGGTTGTTGAAGAAATTGGAGTATAGTTTTATTGCTGTCAAAATATTCACTTAACAACAATTATGCGTTTACCAGTTCAACTGGTCTGCAGATGGCTAAAGAAGGGCGCCTTATAGTAACTTAGTACGTTTTGGCTTTGATTGAACATGAAAACTAAATTTTACCCTTTTTCCAGAAGTTACTGGTCTATGTTAAAGTCTGTTACTTAGTTAGGGAAAGAATCGTATAGGCAATGTAATCTGTGGGTGGGTTTATACAAAAAAATAATTTAGATAAAAGATACTGGCTCGTAAGTAAGGAATATTTTTCAGATATTGATTATTCGAGATCGTTTCAAACCATACTTAGCTGTTGAGAAACAATCTTGTAGTTGTTGTGTTTTAACCTGTTTTATAAATGTATGGTAGCATAATATGTTTAAGTGCATTTTAGTTTTTAATGTGATATAAAAATTTAAATGAGTCAACAGTGTACAAAAAATCATGATTATTTTCAAAAATTTGAAATCCATTTTCTAACCTGATGCCTTTGTCATTCATTCAGTGAAAAACATGTAAAGAAAAACAGCTGTCATTAAGTTGACAGTCTCCCTGTCTACCACGCTAAACGACATTCAAATCGATCGATTTCTTGATTGAATCGACGATAAAACAAATGGAGTGCTCAATTTAAATAGGTTTAATGGGATTTATGTTTCATTTCGTGAGCTTCGGCGTGTATCAGTCGTATTCCGCTCTGTAAATTTGTATGCCATCGCGACGCGACGGTGTCGGCAGTCGTGCGGACGCTTTAAAATTGAAACCGGAATTTCATCGTTATAATAAAACTCATTATAAAATACAAACGGACCAGTTCACACCAATTTCGTGTTATCAATTAGCGTACGATATGAGCACGAGCGGGTAGACAGACAATTCGAAATTTAAATGCAACTTAATGTTGTACCTTTTGCGTGATCGCCGACCATGTGACGTCAGGCGAGACACGCACGCGCTTCGCTATCGAGCCGGGACCAACTGTTGAGTGCTATCTCCCACCCCTACGCCCATGCCTTTGAGAAACTTTGCACCCCTCACGACCCTCCTACGCCACGTCGCACCAGTGACGTCAACATCACAGTCATATGTTCCCGGTGTGTGCGTTCGTGTTACATCATTAAATTTTACTGCTGACAAAATTAAAAATCGCGTGTTATATTGCCTCGTTGATTGTCGGCTACAAGTTTGAAACGGGTGTTGGAATTATTTTTAAAGCAACATTGATTGTTTTATGATTTCCTTCAAATGATTTTGCAATTATGGTAATTTTATACAAAGCGAAATTATTTAATTTGTTTTTAGGGTAATTAAATAACATAATAATGTAAACTTGCTATCTTTTATTGTTATTTAATAATGAATAATAGCTTATTTTCAAGAATATCTTTGAAAATTTCAGCCACGGAAGGCAGATCCTGCGCTATGTGCTAACACTAAGCTTAATTAAGCTATTATTAAAAGAAGTTTTTCTGAAAGTACATAGGTATTCATCCAGATTTTTAAAACAAAAATTATTTATTTACAAAACATGACAGAACTTTGGCACAAAGATGTGACACTTAACGCAAAACTTCTGGCAAGTTTCGAACCGTGATGATTACTTGTCATGTACTATCGTTCCGCTTCGCTGTGTGGAGTGACGTCATCTTTCACCTTTCACATTTGAAGTATTGTCAGCAGCTGTCGAAGCAAAGCCAGACTGATTGAACAAATTTTCCTTCGGGATTATGTGCTTGCTGCGTTATTTATCTACATATTAAAACATAAATTCAATTGTGAAAGAGAAAGAAATGTAAATTCATGATAGTTAAAATGTCTACATTAAGCTACTTACCATACGTCTTGTATATTATATAGACCCGTCATGGTACGTAAAGTCTATACAATGCTAGTTTGTTTGAAACTGGTTTAAAGTTTTTTTATAATTTAAAATTTAATGCATTTTATCACGAAGAGCAATTCTAACTCCGTAGAATATAATAGGTTTCTTTAAAAAGAGAAGGAGAACAGAATATTAAAGATACTAATATCTGAAGTGTTTAACCGTAGGTACTAACATTATTCATTAGCTAGTTAGTTGCCCACTACTAGATAGCACACTTTTTGATCCACCCATAGACAAATGGCATTAATATTCACACTTAATTTTTTTTATCCGGTCTCTTCCTATGAAACCCTAAACCTGGCTTTAATTTTAAACATATTAAATGCACATAGAACCACTTCACACAATTTAAATAAATATTACATAATAGTTCAGTTTAATCTGCCATCAATCAAGTTGACAGTGTAAGTCAGCTCAAGATTCGGTGTCCCTCACGAAACTGTGGAACATGCAATGAACACTTCCTGCTAACCGTTTTGGCAGACTGATTGGTGATCGTTGTCAGATTTTATCAATACGTACCGGACGCTACTGTCAGAAGGGTTTAATCTCGCACCAACAAGAAGCGTCCGGGTTGTCTATTCATGAACCACAAACAAAAAAAACATATTAACAGTAATTCATTAAACTATGCACTTTAAATCTCCGTCACAGTAATGTCAGCTGAGTTATCGACAATAAACTAATTATTGACCAAATCAATTGACCTCGGTGAAACAAAACTTTGTTACGACCCACGAGAATGCTGGTCGGGTTCACTTAATTATCCATCCAAAATGTCGAGCATATAATAACGTTAAATTGAGTGAATTTCACAGGTGGCCGACATGATGTGAACTCCATTTAGACTACACAGTTTTAATTGCAGTAATCGGACATTTTGTATTTTAACTGCCACTTAAATACCGTCTTGTTAATAGCAATCTTTAAGTCATTTACTGCGCCAATTACATGTGTGTAAGTATCGGGAGAGACAGTAATGACCATAATGAAATAATTGTATTCGTAATGAAGCCTCCATCGTAATGAACCAGATGAGTTATTGGATAGGCATTTAAAGGGTTGTGAATAAATAAGTTGTTATTGATACTTATATTGTAATAACTACTTATATTTATTTTCAGAAAAGAAAGAAAAAGAAAAATGTTATTAGTTCACCACCGATAAGTCTCTGATGAGTAATGCCATATTTAATTTCTTCTTGAACCCGTCACATGTATTGTCAGATTTTCAATCAAATATCTTCAAATATTACCATCATATTCATAACGTAATATACTAATTTTAAAGTTTTATTACAAAATTAATCACTAAAAACCGATTTTTGTACGAATTTTTGATCGCGCTTAGCCTTAAGATTTTAATGACTAATTCTGACATTTAAAATGGCCTAAGGCAAAACTCCACAAAGACACATAAACCCGTTCATTTATACGTATATTCTTTATTAAGAGGTGACGATAGCATCAACTTATTAACTACGTATTTTGCTAATTTGTTTTAATGTTGGTGTATGTATCGCAGCGGTGGTCGTTCCGGCAGTTAACACGAATTGGTCCAATTACCCTCATCTACTATCCAAGATACCAATTGGATTACGAATCGGAGTGCGTTCGGGAAAATGTCATCTCGTATTTCAAATAAAATATGTTTTTAAATGGTCTATAATTGAATAAAAACGATTTGAGATTTTAAAAAAAGCAATAATATGACATTTAGAATCATTTGATAACAATCCCAAGAAAATATTGATTCATAATAGGAGGTAAAGTAAGAATATTAAACGCATAGTTTAAATAAAATTGGTATATGAATGTTATGATTACCTGACTCCAGATATTCAACATGGCCTATATGGTTGTTACAAAATCTATTTAAAAAATTAGACATTAATGCCTCTTTGACGTAGTGGTAGCGTATGCGACTGCCGTTCTTGAGGTCTTGGGTTCAATTCCTCTATGTGTCCACCGGACCAAATGTTTGTATGATCTTGAAATATTTATTTCGGCGTTTGGGTGTTTTCTATGTATAATATGTAGATATTTACCAAAAAAGTATTCTATCAGTCAATCTAGCCTTCATAATACAAGTTCTGCTTTGTGTGAAGCTAGATGGCGTTCAGTGTGAAATATCCGAAATATTTATTTATTTATACTAATGGTGGAAAATGCTTAAGATATTTCACTTTATTTACAATTGCAATAAAAAAAAGATACAAAACGATACATGTAGGGGTTACATTCAATTCTGAATATCGTATTTCTTTTAAATATCTTGTTTCTCTAATCACGAAGGTGGACACAATATATGAAGCATAGAAAAATAATCATATACTTTTGCGATAGCGGGTTCCTAGCTATCTATAATTATACCAACTATGCACCAATATCGTAGGTACTTCATTTTCATAGGCTCTTGCGTGCATGGTACCCGCTATGTATTCTGGTAAATATACATAAACGTGATATCTTCCTACTGCGTGAATTATCTATTTAGGTATTAATTAAGAAACATCAATGTTTATAAGCAGTAGGGGGACATTAAGCAGGTTAACAAATAATTTGTAAAAGGGTGGGTGTGAAGAAATTACTTTATGAACATACACGGATATTATGCGCACACATGTAACTACAAGTTTAATGAGTCGTTACGTCAGCGACACACAGTTTATGGGATTAATATGTTAACTAAATGCAAATAACACAACTGTATACGATATATTGTACATATATATGTAAATGTAATTAATAACGGAATGTCTTTCGGTGCATTATAGCTACTTTTTTTAGGATTTTTAAATTAATAGCTGTATTTGCATTTAATATAAATTGTATTTTTTAATAGTAAATACAACATTTTAGTTATGTGCTAACTTAGAATATCAAACACGAGTAAAACACGATATAGGCGATATTACTACCTTGTTTGTCTTTGTTTTAACTAATAAACGTCTTAGTCAATAATTTACCTATAATTTTCTTTTGGCTGCTCTGAAATTCACAAAACACAATAGTAAAGCATTTTGCAAAGATGAATTACGAGTGTTTTATGGAATTGATCATCATCATCATCATATATTTTGATGTATAAGACCGCCCGACTGATAATATAACTTTCCTCTGGGGACATTTTAATTTTCCATTGAGTTCGAATTATGTCATGTAAAAGAATTACCATGCAAACATCCACGAAACCAGTAGGATTTTTCTGTTAACAACGATCGCTCTAACACTCGTGCGATCCTTACGGTACATCTATTAGCGCTTTCACGTTAAATACTTGTTTATCGAACCAAATTACTATTTCCATCCGAGCCTTCTCGTTAATCCAAGCTAACTGTTAGTCTATTTACAAATTACGATGTTGCCAGAACATGCGGAATCCGTACCGTACCGTTGGCTTTTCTTAACTTGGTATCATGCGAGTCGATTAAGGGTGCGTGATCTGAATCGGCATGCGCTCATTACTCCTCCCTATTCATTACTCGACGGCTAGATAACTAATAGCGTACGGCTTAACGCGTTTTACTGAGAACAGTTATTTCAATGAAGTCGCTCGCGTTCATCTCCCCATCGCCCAACATTTCTCTCCTTCCGCTCGTTTCGCTAAAGTAATACGAGTGTGGAGCGCTCATATTATCACTTTGATCGGGTGGAAGTAATCGTCCCGACTCCGCGTTATAGCTTCACTCAGTTCGCAGGATTAGAAGTGACTAGCATAATTTTGTGAATGTTTCGTTCTGTTGAAATAATTTATTGGATACCTAGCAATAATTAACTAGTGCTTTCGATGACTATTTTTGATTAGATGAACTAGAGCTGATTACGCGAGTTTTAAATCATTTTCTATCTGATCCGTTTTATGCTTTATTGTAATCTTAGTTTGATAAATTCTTATCCTTTATTCTTACCACTCGAGTAGGTGTATCGCTGTATAACTATGTGTTTAACTTGTTGATCATATTTTCTGTTTGTATTTTGAAAATTTTTCAATCCCCAAAAACCCTGACTGGGTGACATTTTACTGGTTCCTATTGTCACAGGTATACACTTTTTTTATATATCTCATGTACAAACAGCCTCAAAAGTATTTGACCATGTATACGTTTCTAAAACTGATATACAACTTAGTGCACATAAATCGCTTGCATATGATATATACTTTTTTATATATCTCATGTACAAACAGCCTCAAAAGTAGCTGGCCATGTATAAGTTTCTAAGACTGATATACAACTTAGTGCACATAAATCGCTTGCAAAGTCTAGCGCTAGAACTGAATAATCATCATTAAAAGTTAGAATTAGCTGAACAACGCAATGCCATGAGTAACTAAACAACATAGTGCTAAAATTCACTAAACAACACACTGCTAAAAGTAGCTGAGCATGTCAAAAATATCTTAACCATAAAGAAAGACCAACGTTGATACCCATAGAGTACGTATACTATAGTGTTTGATAGTTACATATTTTTAAATGTTATCTTTCCCTTGTTTCCTTCTATACCTATACATCCTTTTCATTTCTTGCATGAGTTGACACGTCTTTATTCGAATTGTTTTTGTATTTGATGAGAAAAGGAGTATGGATGCAGGTATATCATTGAGATAAAATCATTTGAAATTGCTTTGACACGAAACCTCTTTTGAGGAAAATCACCGTAATGCTCGATTTTAATTTGGATAATAAATTACCTGTTTACTTAATTTCAATAGAATACGTTAAATTTTTAATTATATCTATCAACATCAACAGCTCATTCCACATATTCTTAGTGCATCACAACACGGACGAGTGATATATACTAGCCTATAATGTGAAATTAATTTAAGTCTGTTTGAGGACTACATTTTGATTACTTAGAAAATCCTCAGATTTTATAGTCAAAACGGGAACATGCTTATATGAGTATACTGTTCAATGATTTTAACAATATATACCTTAGCACATTTTTATTATTAACGTATTCATAAAGTAAAAAGAAAACAAAAACCATAATTACCTACCTAATTAAAACTGTAAGTGATCGTAATTGTAGAAAAATTAATGTTTTGTTAAAGCTTAATATTTTATAGGTCAATTTTTGCTGCATGTTTTATAGCGGCGTATAAATAACGAATTTGAATGTCATAACATTAATAGTTTGTTCAACTATTTCTGTCATTTTAGTGTTCAGCTGCTTATGGTATTGTGTTGTTAAATTTTGAAGTTTTAAGACTGTGGAGGAACGGGTCACATGTTCCTCCAACTTCCAACTCAAAGGGAGGATCCTCCAACCAGGCGAGGTGATCATGCCTGGAGGGCCACTGCCCAACGGTTGATGTTGGGAAGTTGTATATATGTTAATCGGCGCGAGAACTTCTATTGCGCGATTTAGGATTGATAGTTTCTTAGTTTTCTTCGTTGCTCCGTAGTTCGATGTTTCTTTGGTAGATGGCGTTGTTATATATTTTATGTTGTTGCGCTGTATGTGGAAGTCGCCACAAGATAATCATTCAATTCCGGCATTAAGCTTGGTAAGCTTCTTATGTATGCTACGGTTGTATATGAACTTATCGAGGTTGACTGTAAAGAAATAAATAAATGATTATCTATAGTTTGTTGACTATGAAATTAATACAATACAGAACTTTAATTTATACGTTATGTTGACATTTATCGTAAAGCGTAATGTAGGCCTTAATATTGCAGTTTTCGGGCACTGGTATGGGCGGTGGTTGCGGCGCGACAAGTGGACGTGTGCCAACAGCGGCGTCGCCTGCCAATACGGCCTCGTCCTCCTCGTCCAACGGCTCAGCTAATGGCACTCGCTCTACTAGCTTGAGTACAGCGCCGCCTCCACCCGCGTCATCAGCTTCCACAACCGGCGCGGTGGGTGAGCAACTCAGCCGCACTAACCTCTACATACGGGGCCTTAGCCAGAACACCAGCGATAAGGACCTCGTACAAATGTGCCAGATGTGAGTATTATCGACCATTACAGTACACGTGTATCATCGAATTACCGGCTTTAATCACTGTTCTGTTTTTTTTAGGTATGGCAACATTATTTCAACAAAAGCAATTTTGGATAAAAATACGAACAAATGTAAAGGTAAACAACATTCATACCCGTACGTCCTCTTTAACACTGTTATAGAATTAATAATGTTATTATAACCTACACGTAAACTAATAATAGTTATAAATCTGTGCATAGTTCTCACGTATGTATTTAAAATATTGTTTTACAATTTATTACTTGAATAGATTTGCATTATTACCGACTATTCGTAATTGAATTACTTAAAACAATATTAATATTTTCTAGAATACCATATACCTACCTTCATTAAACTAATCCATCTATGGTGAGACTTTTTTCCAATATATGCACGAACACTAGATACATTAAATTTTATTCATATGTATGACATTATCATATATTTATAAATGTTTATTTTATGTAACTGTCATTTTTCTGGTAGATATATTATCATGTTCACTATATTGCACCTAAGCACAGAAGATTCTAAGATATATTACCTCAATATGGATATGCACACTAATTTTTGTATTCATCACGATGTTAATCTTTTTCGATGTCACATTACCATCACGCTACTGTCGAGTAGGCAATATATTTGCGCTCATTATATCAGGTGTATGTACCATAGTTGTTATTTTTTAAAGTTTTAGATATATATTACAACATATATATGTCCAAGCATGAGTCATCGAAATACGAAATCAAATTTTTATTTTTAAAATTTAAAGGTTGACCAAGGTAACCCTTTATTATACACACGTTTCACTTTTGTTTTCCCAGGTTACGGTTTTGTAGATTTTGAAACGATCGCGTCGGCCGAGGCAGCTGTTAAAGGATTACAAGCCAAAGGTGTTCAGGCCCAGATGGCTAAAGTGGGTATCTGGTTCCTGCGTAGACTGAACCGTGTACGTTGTGCATGCAAGTAATACTATTATGACTAACCGCCTGCTCCTTGTCCGCTCTATCATCCCATCGTCTACTATTTCTGCTCCTCCGCCTTGAATAAATTAACATTTAACTCCTTTATTCAAATCCTTCAATAACTTCCAAACGCCATTTAACAGAATAAGATTGGCAACTGTGAAATGAAATGTGTCGCTACTGTGAAGATTGTTCCATCGCGAATAATATTTAATTTTATACTTGGAGCTTTTAGAACTGGGACTTAAAATTGTACAACGCTTTTGAGCCTTACGTAATTTAATTTATGTCGGTCGTTATTGAAGCGGTAGACTTTGTGCCATTTACACAGTTGTCTTCTCCATTGATCCGCCCCTATATTCCGTCTTCCCCTACTTATAGCTTTAGTATTTTACCCTGTTATCTATCTAAGAAGTGCTGTAATACAAACATATAATACCGAGCATTAAAACCCTAATGCCTCGTTCTATCTTATAACATTTGCTAGATTTGACATTTCGTGCATATGTAGCATATATAAGCATCCCGTTTCATGTAATATAAACTGAAATATTTGATGTGATCCTTATTTCAGAAACATAACGCCATTTGTTGATTAAATAGATTTTTTAAATTAACTAGATGAAGTAGTAGGTCCTGTGTTTAGATCATCGACTATATGGGCGATAAACATTGATTTGATCCGGTATTAACACAGCCACTTAAATACACAACCATTCATTTGTGTAGAACGTTTTAGGAACAACACAAATGATAATTAATGGTTCATCGTAAAACAAACAGAGCAATGTAACACTAATGTGTTGTAAGTATGTTATCCCTTCAGTGGTTCGCAAATCGATGCCCATAACGCTTACTTAATTCTATACTTCAGACATTGTTTCATCCTATTAATTCTATACTATTGTCGTATGCTTCAGCGTTAATTATAACAATGTATAATTATATTATCGCTACTGGGCTCGGGTATTTCTATGCTTTCGATATTAAATTAGTGTGTATGCGAATTTTAACTAGCTTCGTAATCTCTATGCTAATGTATATGCCCATGTCGTTGATAACACCTCCGTAATATTTAGTACATTAGATCAATCTGCTGATTTACGTCAGAGCTGGCTTCAGTGTCTAGATAATCTATGCGGGCTTCAAGCTAATTGTGACATTATAAATACAAATTCACAGACACGTTAAATTAACGCTTAGAAACATAATCCAATAGATCTTGAAAGAAATCAACAAGAATAACGTGCAGTAGGTGATATCACTCGATGTCATTAACTGCACTCACACATGGACAACACATGTAAATAAAGCAGTTACTTATTAACATTCCAATATTGGTGATGCTTTTCTTTACTGTGGGAGGTGAAGCAGAAACGACGCAATATTTTCCAAGTCACCAACGCACATATTTTAAGGTCTTTAATGTGGTTTTGGGGCTTAACAAATTGCTTACCCCCACAGTAGCTTTGTGTGCTGAGCTCTAAATTCATTACATTTCAATCCTAGCACAAGTGCAAATAATAATTATTGCCACATACAGTGGAGTTCAATTGTCAGATATTGGTCACAATAAATCATTTATGTTGAGAAAATATAAGAGCAAATTCTTCAGCTTCTACTTTGGGGGATTTTACAGCAACAGGAGCAGGACCCAACCAACCTATACATGGCGAATTTACCGCCACACTTTAAGGAGAACGATGTGGACCAGCTGCTTGCTAAGTTTGGCCAGGTCGTATCCACTAGGATTTTGCGCGACCCCCACGGACAAAGCAAAGGAGTCGGATTCGCAAGAATGGAATCCCGAGAAAAATGCGAGCAAATCATTCAAGTGAGAATCCTTTTGACAGAAAATACTTTTGTTAATAGTTAGTAGTAAAATCTTGAGGCATTGATTTTCAAATATTAATATTTGTTCAATGTGGAGTCGAATTAACAATACAAAGTGTCTCCAACCCATTAATCCCGTTAGTGACGTAAGAGACGACTTATAGATCAAACTGAGCAAGACAACATCACAGTGATGTTGACTGTTAAAGTCTGTTGATAATGTTGATGAATTCAATTTTGAAAAAAGACTTCCTTTTCTTTTTTTCTCTCTTCTCTTCTATTTTTTTGTCTTACTCAGATGTTTAATGGAAATCCAATTCCTGGAGCCAAGGAGCCTCTTCTAGTAAAGTTCGCCGACGGCGGTAACAAAAAGAAGGCGTTATACAATAAACAAGGCGACAACAACGGTAGAGCATGGAGGGACAATAACGAGTCCATTACACAGGTATTCAGACTACTCTGCAATATGTTCGAAATCCAACTATTTTTCTTGAATACAGACCTACAGAAAAGCGCCTTTTAGTTATAAATACAGTTTGAATCACTTCTTTAATTTTATCAATGCTTCAGTTATAATATACTTCCATGTAACTTCATCAATCTATATAAATCAAAATTCAGCACTAATATGTATGTACGCGCATAACTTCCGACCGACTGCACCAAAATAGATTATCCATTTTATGTGTTTCCTTTAAGCTTTTTAAAGAAAAAATTAAGCAAACGAAAGTGTAAATTTTTTTTAGTCCACGACTGTACTGCCCGTGAGGCGGTGAGGCGGGCATAAATCATAAAAACAAGGGTTTCGGTAATTTAGAAAATAACTACGAAAAAACCTATAAATAAAGAATTAACTGGTTTTAATCGTATATTTTTATGACAAGGACAAATCATTTTAAAGAATTGTTGAAAAGGGATGTCTTTTTATCCAATGAAGCAGTAGCGTTACACAAGTCCAGTCTTCATTAGCGTTAAATTTACATAAGAGCTTTCCGGTAGCGATAGTTATACAAGTTTTATTAGCAGGTTGAAAACTCGTCTTTGTGGTGGAACAAACAACCTCTGTGCATAAATGCATATGATACAATCTACGAATAAATGATTTATTACAATTGAAGAATAAAAGTAAACCAACTGGCAATAAGTCTATTAGCTTAGTTTTGACAGTTTTTCACATATTTTTAAGATCAAAATATTTGCGTTTTTTAATTAATCTTTTATTAGTAATACTATAAAGGGACTTAAATGTAACTTGGTTTTTACGGCATTAACTTCGAATGTTTACAACGTAAATATAACAAAAAAAGTTCGAAATGTTGCAGGCTGCGATGGCGGTAAGTGGCGTATATGCAAGCGGTGTAGGCGGAGCCGGCGCAGGTGGAGAATGCGCAGGGGTGTACCGCGGAGGCGGCAACGTTTATGGCGTGGCAGCCTTCCACCATCACCCGCAGCTGCATCATCATCACCACGCTGCTCACCCAGCCACCTGGCTGGCACCCTACGCGGCGCTCATACCGCCTGCGCACCCTGGGCATCATGCAACTCACCCGGCGCACCCACACATGCCCATTGATGCTGTACCTAGCCAATATGTAAGTCACGTCTACCACTTCCTATTTCTGGGATCAATTGAGACAAGAAGTACGATGCTTAATATCATCTAGAATTCACGCCAAGACCGACACATAAGTACTCGATGGCTGACAAAAAAAAACTCCGGTCAATAGTATGTGACTGATAACAGTGATGGCCTAGGTTTACTGTTCAGTAACAGTTCACACGAGAATTCAGTCACAAACAACACGAATGACTGATAGTAATTCTCTGTTTTCCAGGTAAACTGGGACAGCTTAAGGCCGGAAAATGAGTTATACGTGAGTCATAAAGTAAAAATTGTACGAACGCTCTAACCTTCTGTGTCCCATTGCTTACGTTCCACCGCTCACTTAGCGCTCCTCTTGCTTCCTTTGCCACACAAAACACTGCAAGTGCTACACGAAACTCAAGTGCCTGATGTTGTAACCTCCATAATAAATGCTAATAAAAAGAGACATACCTATTTGAAAATACGATACTTAACCACTCATATGTCAATGTTAAATAAAAGTAATAATCGTGGGAACATAACTAGTTTCTATTCAAGATTTTAATATTAGTGATCGTTGTGTTGCAGTACTTCACGTCGCCGCCGTACCAATACTTCGCTGGCCCGACCCCGCCGATAATCCAGATGCCAATGGAGAGCGAGCATGCGTCGACGGCGGCGTCGCCCGACGAGGCCTACCAGCCGTACCCGCCTCCGAAGTAGACAGTAAGCCACGCTACAACACTACGTGCTGTACACGAGCCAAAAATCAAAGCAACTGTGACTTTTTACAATGTTAATTTGTTTTAGTTTTAATTTGCGGCCGTTATAGACTTCATCGAAAGCTCTGCTCGCGCGGCACCCTTATGCCGGCGGCGTCTCCTTCTACTAGTTGTTAAGCCTATTATACTTGATCGCCTCGACTATTTATTTTCTCGAAGAGCTTCGTATTTGGCTGATCCTCTTAGCTTTATGCTGGACGTTCGATTTGCTGTGATGTTTTGATGAGGTCTTTTCACGGTTCGAGGTGAGGATTTGATGTATAGATATAGTTGCAATTTAAAAAGTGTTTTGCATTATAATTTTATTATTGTTTTATGAAAATTCATTAAGATTTTAGGCGCAGAATTCGTACATGTTGACAAGATTATTTAAGATAGTTAGGTATTTATTTTAGCTTAGAGTGTTTTCATGCATGACGTGGCAAATTAAACTTGTCCTCAGTGCAGCAAAATCTGTGTATTTTGTTATATCATTTGTATGCTAATGTAATATCCGAAACTGTGACTGTAACTGTAACATTAGGTACTGATTGTTTCTGACGGTCGGTCTATCAACATCAATGAAATCAAACAAATGGTGCAATGATTCACAACATTCATTCAAAAGTATATATTAAGTATATATTTAAATTTGTAAATTATTCATTTGTGTCATTTGATTTAAATTATATTTACGTTACATCGGAGTATATAGAGAGAGCAATATCTGAGAGAGTCGGGTAGAAGGATAAGTGAAAAAGGTCATATCATGGATTCAAAAATATTAAGAAAAATGTTAAGAAGAATGAAAGATTATGTGTGTAAGGTTAGTAATGGTGGATTCACCTATTAGATCTTGTACGATAAAGTGCCGGAGATTTAGAATCTTCCGAGAAAATGTAAGTATTTTTAAAATACAATCGTTACGTCATTATTATATTCGGAAAAATAAATTCGGGCAGCTCTAAGTAGTAAAAATACAATGAGTTCACTTCGGGAGACTTCTGGGGACTTCCAGCCGCTGCCCCGAAACCACCGTTGTGAGTGTGGAGTTAGTACATTTTAGAAAACGTTCAGCATGGTGCTCTTACTCATTATGTTCCCACAATGTTTGTATGAATATATAAAAACAGTATTACTTATCAGAATAAATATTCATACTTATGCAGTCTTCCAAAGATCGCTATGTTCATTTAGCACGGCTTATAAAACAAGAAAGCGCCACGTGGGTGGCAATCGGCCAAAAGCGAAATTACTTATAATGAAACATTAAAACTCAACGAACAAATTTGTCTTTTTTTATAGGAGGTACGTAAAATTGTATTTCTTTTCTATAATCGTATTCTCTCATCACAAATAGGATTATCTGATTTCGTTTTTATTATATGTATGTGCAAGTTGCAGTGTGAAACAAACTGTTCAATAACAATAACGTTGTTGCCAAACCCGAATACAGACTGAATTTATGTATACCTACTATTAACTTTCAAATATTTCTGACCCATGTTTTGGTTCTTAAGGGACTGCATATGTACTACTTAGCGTATATGTACGTAGACGCTAATATCGGTGCTACGGGGGCCGCGAGCCTTAAGACCGTGTACCTCGACTACTGGATGGGTATATGAGTTCCGACGACGACGTCTGCGCTTATGTGGCACAACAGTGCTGGTAATACGGCAACATTTAGCAATAAGCAGTTGTATGTAAAGTCTATTTATACATTTTACGAGTCTATACAAATTTTTGTACGTTGAAAACACATGTTTGAAATACATGAATAATAATGATCCTTTTTTGAGAATCATGTACTGAATCAACTGTAGTTGTTATTTTGTAGGCGGTCGGCACATTCCACTAGAAAACTTCAAACAAAAATTCCACGATTGATTTCCACATTATAAAATGTAAATGGATTTGAAATCCAAAATGTAAACACCGTTTTGGGTGTTGTTGAGCACTTTTTGTACCATCACGTAGGTTTTGGGTACACTTTATGACTTTATATGAAATTTGATATTTTTATATTGAATATATATTAATTATACATGGATATGTATACATGTATATACATTGTTGATGGGTACGAGTAAAAACCTACTATATCGCAACTGTTTAATTCTATTTTGGCACGTCAAGAGTTTCATCAGAACCAAAGTATACAAATCATTAAAGTCGAGTAAGAAGTAGGAAAATATTTATACAACCCAGGGACTGAAGACTAGATAAATGTTTGATATATTAACTGTATTTTAACTGGCAATTAAGCGGTAACCTCTTTATTCAAAACCTGTGAACCGACTTTATAAAACAATACAGGTACTGAGACTAGCTAACAGCAGGTTTTGAATGAATAAAGTAGATTTTGAACGAATAAGTAGATCTGTGTTTCGTTTGTTGACTTGACTCATTCTTTTTTGAAAAAGGCTGAATACGTACTTTCGTTCCCTAATGAATTACTTTTTGAAATGTACATACATTAGCTCAAAGGATTTTTCAATAGTTACGAACTTGTAACTTAGTATTAAACACCTATCAGGTAGAGGCATAATCGCGCGCCGGTCGGTATACTCGAGATGACTCACGCAAGCACGTAGCCCCAGATAGTAGTTGTATTAGCTGACTGCCTCACTGTACCTACTAATGATCGCAATGAGTTGAACACAATCGGTTTGCCGACAGAAACCCACGTCACAAAGTCTAATGAAAAGTGAGATTTTTATTAGCGTAACCTGCAAGTGAAACGTACTGAAATATTAATACTCCGTAGACCAGTGTCGTACCCGTACGATGTCTGGTCAAGCCAAATACTTTGTACTGAAAATAACCGCCTGTGAAAATTGAATAACCGTAAAGTGCAATGTAGTACCAATATCTCGTGGTACTTAGTTAAGTCTTGATCGTTTAGTATTCCGCGTACACTGTGGCTTCCTGAAAATGCAGTCTTCCGATAGATATTGCCGCTAAACTTTGCATTTAAAATTTATGTCGACATATTAAATTAATTCCTTTCACGTGTATGAAAATCACCCGAACCTTGGTTTAAACGTACCGTTTTTGTGTTTATGGTTTCCTCGCTCTAACGTTTCGTTCTTCATTAATGAGCAAGTCGTTGTTTCCGTAAATATGGTTATATATAAAACGTATATATATATATATATTAGAATAGTACCAAAACGACCGGAAGTTAAGTATTGATCTAAGTGACTTGTAGTATATAACGTGGCACGGTCCTGTTTAGAATAACACAGTCGAGAGCAAATGTATTTTAGCATTAAATTATTTTTCTAATGCTTTTCTTCCAGTTTGTAAGCAATAATTGATTTCATGGTAGTGCCTTCAGCTTCCTTAAAGTAACAGATAATATGGATACAATAAAGCAGTTGCATGTGCTTTACACGATATTTTTACAGGTAATAGTGAACTTACCGTATTCATAAACGTAGTGATAATATAAAATATTTTTTATTAACAACTTAAAGAGATAATGTGGCTGTCTAATCGTTGCATTTTTTCACACATGATGTGAATTGAACTGGACATGAAACGTAGATCTTCCTAGTTAACTCACTTCATCCTTCTATATGCATGTGTGATAAAATATTTTGAGATTACGGACGATGATTTATTATACATAAACGTATGTAGAGAGAACAAACGTATGTGAGCACAAAGATGCGAATTGGAGAACCAAGTCTTGTAAACCAAAACTGTTTCAACAGAATACCATGTCGAAGAATAGAAATGTTAAGTAGATGTTTTTAAAATAAGTCATTTAATTGTAAGCGAACGCAAGGAACGTGGATACAGTGAATAGTGAAGCTATGGGCGCGATAATGAATGTCGGCTAGGATTAAAACTTAGGCTTAATTATAGATAGGTTAGAATAGAAAACAATGTTTCGACGCTAAGATAGATAGATTAGAGCCTTAGATTTAATATATTTGTGCGGGCGATGCGGGGCTCGCGCGCTTCTTGCCGGCCTTAGGGTAGTTTCCTTTGTTAGTTTATTAAATAATTTAATTTAAATGGACTGAAGCCGGCACGCAGCGCACGCGCCTCGCCTCACCCCTAGCATAAGGACGTCTAAGAGAATAGTGAACACCTTCTTGATAAGTTTCAGTTGAACAACTTTTGCTTTCACCTCTTTCGTTATGTAGTTCAATAAGTGTAAAGAAAGAAAATTAAATGAAAAAAAAACGGAAGTGTCGATACGAATGTATTTGTCCAATGTGTATTAATATAGTGTGGTGTTCTACCCAGCAGACTAGTCTAGACAGTAGCATAGTTTAGGTAAATATTTAGTTAGGTAGTATTATAGAATTATGAATGCAGAAATAAAAACTTCATAAAATGTAAAAAAAAATGAAATGAAATTGTTGGTAAGACAGATTATTTTTAAGGGACATGTTGCTTCGTTGTGTTACTTGAGGTTTGGCATAACTATGATAATAGTGTAAAAGCATTTCTCGCAGAGAAAAGACAAAGAGGAAAGTTATGTATCTATTTTGTTACAAAGTGTTTGCAAGTTTCTATATTGTGCTATGAGCATTTTATGTGACCCGCATTATTTATAGTTATGCTGAATGGAAACTAAAGTATAATATAAATAAATCAAAATGGTACTAAGAAGCATGTTTTATTGTGACGAGTCATGTTCCTTTGCATTGAACATATTTTGTAAGAGCGAAATGATTGAAATAAAACAAGCGAAACCAAATTAGTACATTATTTTCTTTCTCTAATACCTTTCCCTTTCCCAAAAAAGCTACACATTATTATTGAATTCCTTCTCAAGTCGACTACACGGACAGCGTTTAAGCAGTCTCGTTACCGCTTCCTACTGTACTTTGTTTTACGGGTTCGATCCCCACTGTGTATTCTAAAAATCGACAGTCTGGGCGTACTGTTTCAATATACGTGTGTCCCACGTGAAATAGACTATATTCTTATAACTGAACTGAAACAAAATTAAGAAAGTATCTTAGGCTTATCAGTGCTTAGCAAGTCACCGCTAGTTGAGTATATAGATTCGGAAATGCTGCGATTATACAAGTCAAAAATTTGCATCTACCCTCCCTGTTAGAAATGACTTTAAGACATTGCGTATTTTTTTTCATTCGGAGATAACAATTTATCAATAATTTCTTGTGGAAACGAATGTAAACGACACATTAAGCAACAAATGCCGTACAAGGCGTTTACCATATCTATTATTGAAATGAGGTAGATTAAAATGGGATAGGCAGCTTAGTGTGCGGAATTGGTCGGGTCTTGATCTTTTGTGTAGTGTGTGTAGTCGTATAGTGTGTGTCTTGACCTTCGCATACTATTATTAACTTATGTTTATCAAATACGGAAAGAACAATACAACAATTAAATAATCTATTATAATCCTCTTTATTCTCTTACTTTTATAAGTACAGTGTTTTTTAGAATTGACAGTTGCAGTTTGTATATTTCATCCAAAGGGGTTCTATATGTTCGTCCATATAGTCATAGGCTATAACTGATAATAAAGTCAGATAAGATGGATATAACAATCAAAAGGTTTGATAATTCATTTGTATTTTAGAATAGTGAATTTGGCAAGGTGGCTTCTCACTTTATTACAGACATATTCTATTTATTTCCATGTAATATGATGGTATATAATTACTCCGAGATATTTGTGTGTGTTGACAAGTTCCAACGATGTACATGAACATGTATGCAAATTGCTGTGCTAACATATGCGACTATACGCAATGATACGGGAACCAAATAAAACCTTTGTGGCGAAAGCGCGCCTACACCGACCCGTCGTGCGCGCCATCATGTCGCGCCAGGCGCTCCGTCCTTTTTTTTTTTTAATTGAGGAAACCAGTGCAGTGAACGCAGTGAGGGCCCGACGTTGCGGCGCCCAAGTGGGGCACACCGCCAGCGTGTGCTGGGCCGAGTCCTGACTGCAGTCACAGTGGTGGCAGGCGGGACTCAATTCCCTCCTGGCGCGAGTGCAGGTACTTCCCGAACAGGCGCTCCGTCCTAACCGAAGCATAGCTACGTCCCCTCGCGACGCGAATTAAGGAAAAATGAACTAATTTCCAGCGCGCGCACGTATTTACCTAAACTTCCGTCAGCCGAAGTGCGTTTCTATTGGGTAAAATGTAAATCAAGCTCACGACAATAGTGGCCGGTTATCTGCCAAATTTTTGTATATAATAAAATGCATTTAGACGAATATATATTAAGGCTACGGTACGGAGGCTAATCAGCTAGGCCGAACGACATACCTATCCCAGTAGCTACTGTCATCAGTCAGTTGGCATAGTGTAGGGTCCAAGTTGTAAACACAAACCCCACGAGTCAGCTGCTTATAGGGTGAGTGTATGTGCATCAGTCTTACTTGTGTTAATTATTAGGCCAACGTCGTGTGTTCGTTTTAGTATCACATTGAAATGTTGCGTAATATTAATCGCTATTTGTGAATATAAATAAATAATTCATTTCATTTACATACAGTAAGTACTCGATTAGCGCAAGAATCGAACCTAGTGCCGGGCGTTCCTCTGTTAACATGCTATCACTCCGGCTATCCCCGATGTTAACAAACGTATATCTATCTATGTGATAACATTTAAGGCATTCGGGAAGGAGGTCCTTAATCCCATTTTGTTGCAATTTTCTTTAATTTAATGTAATGTGAAGGCACCTTAAACAGTGCAGAATCGTTTACTGAGATTGTTTAAAAAAGAAAACAAGGTATACTTCAACTTATTTATTTAATTAACGATAGTTCTTATTGTCTAATAAAACTATGTATCTAAATAACATAAACCGTTGAAGGAGGCTTTCTTGTAAAAGTCGACATAAAAAATGATCTTGTAAATTAGCAATAGTTGTAAATATTATGTAAATAAGACGTTCACGCATTTCCATAGTGTTTGGATTTGAAAATTCTTAGCGTGTTATCACTGGAACCACTGACGAGGAGAGCGGGGTTGGACCAATCACAACACAGTACTTTGTCTTCGTGACCGCTCAAGTCGTAGAGAGGTGTGCGGGGGCTGAAATATAAAGAATACTTATAAACCTCCTTTCTAACGACCAGCCTATGTCCAACAGTGAATTATTAAATGGAGTTGTTGATCATGATTTATTACGTTCTTAATTCGACAAGTTCATCACTTACATTTGGCATCAAAAGTATTAACTGTTTTTAGTGCAATATGAACCGTATACATCGGTCTGTATTGAAAAGTCATTTTTGTCGTGGCTTGTACTCACTGTAAGATTGTAAACATCGTTAGATTATAATCTACCTAGCAAGATTATAAACTGTCGAAAGATTGTCAACTGTGACATGCTGCTTACAATTTAACATACTTTTTTTCGGTAGATTATATATGTCGAAGTAAAACGGTTAAATCACAATCTGTCGCGTTCAAATTGTCAACTGTCCCTGATTGGTCGGTCTTGCAGTAGGGCGTTCTATGGCCATAAAGTTAGGTTAGGTCAGAACTTCTTTGATTAATCACAATGTAGCGGAACAAATTCATTTTACTGCGACAACTATGTTATGTAAATAATTCTAAAGCTGTGAGTCATCTTCAACATGAAATTAATTTACAATCAGCTGTGAGGTATCTTCAAAATGAAATTCATTTACAATCACAAAAATACTTTATATTCGGCAAGAAACGAATTAAAAAACAAATATGGCGGTGAGAAACATCAGTTGTTCAACCAATCAGGGTGCGAGATGCGATCCATCGCATACTACTATATCACAATTTGATTTCACTTCGATAGATTACAACCTAACTAAAAATAATACGTTAAATTGTAATCAGTATGTTACAGTTTTCTATCTTCTGACAGACAGACACTTTACAATCTCTCGAGATCGATTCAAATCTAATGGTTACAATCCTAAGGAGTAAGTAATGTAAGTTGAGTTTAATGATAAAAAATTGTGACTGACTTATAACTAATTAACTAGTTTGACTTGCCGTGGCGTTACACCATTCTAATTTATGGTATTGATAAACACTTGCATGAAAATAAGAATCTAAAACCTATAGTTTGCACAACTATTTTTGAACTGAGAATACTAATAGAATATTATGAAATTATATCCAACTCATTTATCAAAAACAAAATTAATGTACAAACAGCTGTACATGAAACTGGAAAAAAAACTGGTAAAAACTATATTCTATTCGCGATAAGTAAATAGTTACACATCGATCAAGTCCCGTCCCTTGACCAATCAAATTCCAAGAAATCATCGTTTCGTGCAAAAGCTTCGAATTCGATTGGTCCGTGTACAGGGTTAGAGTTTTTGTAGGTAATGTTAATCGGATGGACATTACATACCTTCTAGTCTCCCATAGTTTGACTTGTCCATCGTAACCAGCAGACAAGAATAAAGTGTCTCGCGTCGTGGACCAGCGCACGGACTGCACCCATCCTGTGTGAGACGTGAATGTTGTCTTGACAATGCTCTCTGCAACATAAATATGGTAACCATTAACGAGAGTTCATCATTAGTTTAGTTTAGTTTTCGTTTGTGTTTCGTCGTCATGTTGTTTACTGTGTATACTACAAAATTAACTGAATATTAAATTCACAAAAATGTAAATAAAGTCTCAAACAGTAAAATCGTTGTTATTAAAACAATAATATTTTTTCTCTCTAATATTGTAGCTTGTTCTTTGTATTGGTTGCAAAAGAAGCCTTTTAGATGTTATTAAGGTGACAAAGGTCTACAACAATCTCTGTATGTAGATAACTCGTTGTCATACTTTATGAAAGCATTGAATTTTAATTTCAGAGATCTTTAGTGTGAGACGAGCAATAAAGAAAAGGGTTTATATTTTTTTTATTTTTTTTTTCTTTTTTTTAGACAACTCCCGCATTAGGAATGTACATTCCTGTGTCGCGGGGATCTTTACAAACATACATGAAACGGACACAAGTACACCCAGACTTAGAACAACATTTTATGGATCACACAAAGTGTTGTCCCATGTAGGATTTGAACCCACAACACTTGGCGCAGTAGGAAGTGGTGTGGCGACCACTGAAACCACTAGGCCAACCGTGTAGTTATACACAACACTAACGATGTTTAACTTAGAAAAGAGATTACCTGTTGACCTAGGGTCGTACAATCTAATGTGTCTGTCTGCAGATGCTGTTATGATGCTGTTATTTAATGGTGACCAATTCACGTCAAAGAATGCCTTATTACCTGAAAATAAAAATTCAAAATTGAGAATTCTTCTTCCTATTTCTCCATTCATTCCTCCTATATATTCCCATTTAAAATTTTGATGGGATTCAAATGCGAATGAGGGATGCGGTCTGCCCAAGATCAGGTCGTCCGATGCTCCCTGGGGGAGGCCTTTACCCATCTATCCATCTGGATGGATAGATAAGTAAATTACGGATACCAATTTTAGTCCTGCATGTGTCCGTATGAAATAGCTTGGGAACTCTGTTCCCGCCGATAAACAGTACGAAGTACTATGACAATATTTCTTATTACAAAATCCTTGAAGCGTCATGACATCGAGCATCAAAGGTCTGGATTCTAAAGTTATTTAAAAGTCCAGAGTAGCTGGCACGATAATGACAGCATTTGTAGTTTATGGATCGTAGAAACTTTTTTTGAACAATTTCTAGACTATATATGTATTTAGCATATGTATTTGGATACTATGATATGTGGCAAATTACAATTGTGATCTTGGAAGTCTCTTCTAAACAATGGAAGTAGAATTAAGACCACAAAGAACTTAAATTGACAGAATATTTTGTTAATTATAATTTGTAATTCAAAGGTATTTTTAATGCAAATGTACTTGGCACACAAACACACGCCGCACCATAGACCCGCATCAAACCTCAAGGCACCATTGATTATCAAATAATGCTTGTGTTCAATTCCCGCATACACATTCTCTCGGCGAATGTTGTTTGCTGCCCCATTACCTAATAATTCGGATTGAATCGGATTGAGAACATATTTGTATCCTTTCCTACGAGCTGCTTATCGAGTCTCACGAATCCAAGTCTTGTTTTTCAGAGTAAGGTGTTCATTCAAATAAACAGAAACTGGAGTGCCTGTCGATCCAATACTATCCGACTTAACACTCTTAACTTTTCTGTACGCACTAGATAAATTGTCTCTCATGACCCGTGACTGCTTTTTTTTTACGGGACCCTATGAATAGAAATTATTCATTTATTCATTATTCAATATTCACTGCTTTGCCAATGGCAACCATTACCGTGAGGTTTACGTTTCTCTTCTCAGACAAGTTACAGATTTCAAGATTGATTACATTGGCGTTGCCTGATGCTCCATTAAGTCAACCTTAGCCTCCAGAACAGTAGCCTACTGCCTGCATTTAATATGTTACGCAAGCGCTCCCTAATATCTTTTTGGTCCCTCTCCGATGACTCGAAACGGTTCCGTATGTCTTCATAACCCTTATTAATAAACGCGATTGAGTCCTCTATCTCCAAATCGGTATTCCGTATAGCAATGACAAAACGACTCCAACATGTTCTTAAGCTGTTCAAATTTGTCAGTTTCAGAATAATTATCATTACCTCTATAGCGTTTACCTGACCTCATTCTCACGTTAGCGAATCACAAGCCTTGAGTTCAGAAGTAGAAACAGCATCAAGAATTGTAATGTCCGGCTCTGACTGAGTTACCTGCAGTATTTTGTTCTGTGAAATCCTTGGGAGCGAATACATAATACGAGACATTATCGTTCTACACAAAAGGACGATATAATGTGACCAAAAAAACAACAAAAGAGTCAAACTCCACAAAGGATTCATAGGTAATGACTGTTTCAAGACTGGTGCAACATGCAAGCCATAAGGAATCAAAAATAGATACAATCACAAATTAACAAGTTCACAAACTACAAAACACCACAACGCGACGAATAACATGTCTAACCACTTTCAAATAAGAAGACTGACTGACTTACCAGCAATATCTTGCTTGATACCGCTTAATTCGCAGTCCCATATTTTTAATAAGTGATCCCACCCACTAGAGAGTACTGTGTTGAAATCCATCCATTGCACTCCTGAAACTGCCTCTCTGTGACCTTTCAATGTGGAAAGAGGCTCTCTGGAGTTCCCCTGTTCTGGTTTACTTCTTTTCTTTGATGGTACATTATCTTCATCTGATAAACCTAAGAAAATAACATTTGCACTTTATTTTTTTTATATTTTACTAACTTTCGATCACAGCTCTTTTGCAGTGTGCGAGCTTAACTTTGTAGACACGAAATTATTATAAACAATATTTGCATGAATGACTGATAATACATACTGTAGAACAGAACAAACTTGATTTGTATACCTACATTGGATATTATTTCAAAGTTAGTTGGCCAATCTGTTGTGGGTTCAATACACTTATCCAGAAAATTTAAGTATTTTATGCATAAAATTCCTTTTTTACGATAGGATATTATTATTGGATGTTTTAATTTACTTTTGAATTTAAAGAAACCTGTAAACCTGATATTTCTATAGCCCTGTAGCCCCTATAGGGCTATAGAAATATCAGGTTTACAAATTTAAATTTCAAGTGAAATTATAAAACTTACTAGCACTCCATAAGCATATGTTGTTGTCCCAACTGCCAGTTACAAAACGGGTAGCATCTGCTGAGACTGCAAGGCATTCTACTCCTTTGTCGTGACCTCGACATGTCACCACACAGTCCACAGAGTTCCGAGCCACATTCCAAACCCACAGCATAGCTGACTGATCATGGGAACCACTGAAATTGTGCATGGTTATAATTTATGGATAATAAGTTTCCTTCCTAAAATAGTTTTTATTGATGATTTTGGCAAACAATTAATTTAAATATCTTAAAGATTAAATACAAAAGTACTTCTGTAAAGCATTATATTAGATGTAATTATGTGACTAAATATGTTTTTTTTAATAATTCTTTGGTTTGTATTTATTTTCTTTAAGTTAAATCTCAATAATGTTAAAAAAAAACAATAACACACAAAAATTTCCTAAAAATGAGAAATCATCCATATGATCCATAGTTTGGACCAGATAGAGTTGTGTTTGATGTCCGATTCTTTTTTATGTATGGCCCTGCTATATGCTGAATTCAAGAGTGGCGGTCACCATACTCATTGGGAATGCAAACAATGCAGCATGGTGACCCACACCAAGGTGACCTAGTGATGCTTCTGCTTCATTGGGCCTCCAGTCTCGCACTCACCAACGAAACACGACAGAACGAAGGTTGTCATTTTACTATGATCTGTGCGAGGGTAGTACCCTTTTCACCCTTGTCATTAGGGGTATGAAAAATAGATGATGGCCAATTTTCAGACCTACCCGATATGCATACAAAATTTTGTAAAAATCGGTCCAGCCCTTTCGGAAGAGGACTAGCTGTCCCGGCGACCTTCGTAGCACCATTTTTGCATATCTATTTCAGCTTCCCACTGGCAGTGTACAGTCGCGGACAAAAAATATGATTTTTCCAGTTTTCTTTTAGTTTATCTTGTATACAAACCTTGTCCTAATAATAACAAACCCATAAAAAAGAATTATTTAGTTTGGTGCAACCTATCGCAAGTTATGCATTTATATATATACGTTTCGGTGATTTATTTTTATTTTAATTAGATAGATTTATGTATATTAGTCTTGAAATAATTACCTGGCAAATACTGCTTTATCCCCATTAAAAGAAACCCAACAAACAGCTTTAACTGGAGATGTGTGTCCAGGGATGGCAAGTTTGTGCTGGCCTTTTGTACTCCAAATGTGAAGACTGTTGTCATAGCTTCCAGACAGAATCCTAAAAGTTTACATTGCAACATTATTTATTCTGATTCAATTAAATTATTGTTATACTGATGCGTGTCCAGTCCAGAATTCAAAAGTAATTTTCCTATCCTTCAAAAACAATTGTTTTTTTGATTTTTTATTTGGAAAGGTGTAAAAGTATTTCTAATGCTTATATAAACTCACTTTCAAACTTGGAGCATTATCTAAGCTATAAATCTAATTATTGAATCAATTAAAGAAAATATGGCGAAGCAATTTAATGTTTTTTTTTAAATTTGACTGAAATTTTTAGTCTTGCCATAAACACTGTTACAGTTTAAAATAAACAAAATATTGATTGCATTACATAGAGTAGTTATGAAGCCAGATATAATTTTCAAAATCGTCTATACTCTTGGTAACAGGCAGAAATCATCCAATCGACATCACTCCCGGAAGCATGTAGTGACCTAAAAAAGGCTGCGGAGCTACTGGGGCGATCTAGGATAGTTAGAGTAGGAAGATGACAAACCTACATATAACAGCCCAATCAAGAGACCAAGTTTGGAAATGGCCTGTTAAAACAAACAAACCCTTGGTATTAGTCAAATGTTTGTTTACCGGGCTATTGATGTTGACAGATGCTCAATTTGTGACAGAAAAAGATTTGGCCATCTACATACTGTTTGTACAAAGAAGGCAATCAAGGCAGTAAGGGAAGGAATTAGAAGACATCCTGTTCGAAAGCAAAAGATTTTATCTCAAGAGATGAAGATAGCACTTAGAACCATGTCGCATATTTTAAAAGATGACTTGGAACTTGCAGTGTATAAGAGTACATGAGACTTACTCATCATTTCACTCAATCAATGTCACAGCAGTTTATTTTATTTTTACAATGAATTTTTTTTTTACATTTGTGTAATATTTCAACAATCAAAATGACCATATTTATGCTGAAAGCTCTAAAGAAGCTTTCCAATTAGTCAACAGAGTACAATGTGAGCATTATTAGTTTGGTTGTGAAAAAGGTATCAAAACATTGGCATAAGTGTATCAAGATACCATTCTTGAGAAGATAGGTAAGCCCCTTAGCAACACTATTCCGATTTTAATCCACTGGATTATGATTTATGGTGAGTTTTAGAGAGTAGGCTTGCTCTAAACACCATAACAATTTGGAGTCTCTAAAACAATTCATACAATTGGCAGTAAAAAATAATCGCAGCATAAGGGTGTGTGTTGCTATTAATAACTGGCCTCAATGTTTAAAGGACTGTATCACAGCCAATGGGGACCATTTCAAATAAGCTTTATAATATATTTTTAATGTTTTTTTTATTAATGTATTAAACTATCACACTGTTATAATAATAAATATAAAGTAAATATTCTTTTTTATTTCTTTGTAACAATATTTATGGCAAGATGGTATTGATATGATGCTCAAATTCATAAACTATATTTTTCTTTTATCTACTATATTAAACTATTTATTTTATCTTAATATGGTCAATGTGATAATATTGCAAAATGTTTTCATATGTTAATAAGAGTGAAGGCAATCTAATTTAGTAGAAAACATAAACTATTTATTTTTACCAATTCTGATGTGCGTGCACTGTCGATACCCAATCATCATGCATCAAGCAATCCTGTGGAGCAGGTGCAGGAAATCTTTCTAGATATTCTATTTCTATGGTTTCTTCTGTTGAAACGCTCTTTTCCTGTAAATGCTCTACTAGTGACGTGCATAGTAACTCTCCGCACACCAAGAAGTCAAACTCAACCGCTTTTTCTACTGCCGCATTGGTCTCTTTCAATAACGCGTTGATTAAAGTGTTCAATTCCGACGACTGAACATTACTTTGGATGGCATACGGACTGTCTGGAACTGCATACCTAAGAAAATTTATAAATAAAAGTAACCATGAATAGTATATATGATTCACGAAACGCCATGCCGTGTGGGGCACTTACTGCTCTTGTTTGGTTATGAAACGAACTTGCAGCTGAGCCTCTGATATATCTGCCGACATTTTAGTTTAAAGCAATTCCGCACTTATTACGTCCTAAAGTACAAATATAGTTCATCTGTAACTAATACTCAATAAATATAATTTATAACCCCACAAATTTGGCACAGTTAACCAAGTTGACAAACACTAACTAGGGATGTCGATATTCATCGATCTTGAGAAAACGTCGAAGTTTAACAGCAAATAATCATTGTTTTGACATCGATATATTGACTTGATTTAATCAACACATCGATGTTTTGGGTTCGATAATTTAATAAATAATTTGGACTATAAAAAAATAAGTTAAATGAAAACATCCGATTACCAAGAAAATACATAGATTTTTAAAGATATCGATTTTGCGGAGCAAATATCGATATGTTTGTCTTTCCTTTAGCATACTTTTTTTTGTCAGTTCTGTAAAGTGTTTCCGGTGATTACCACCCTAACATAAATGCGGAAAACTATGAAAAGAGGCTAAAAGAAAATCTACTACCGAATCTTCCACCTAGCTCGGTGATTGTGCTTGATAATGCGTCATACCACAATGTTCAAATTGACCGAGCTATAAATTGTAATGCGAAAAATTTGAAATGCTGAGATGGTTGACAGAAAAAAATATTACTTCTATTGCACATATGAAAAGAGTAAAACTGTACGAGTTGATACAAAAAAAATAAAGAAAAGCACATTTCTTATATATACCCATTGAACATATGTGGGGAATTTTAAAAAATTATATTGCTTCGCTTATCAACGAACAAATTGGAAACTTGTAAGTGAATGTTTAACTCAAATTGATAAAGAGATGTGGCGTAATACGTGTCGACACGTAAAAAAAGAAAGAGAATACTAAATGTGCCGTGCGCACAGATGAGTTGAACTATGTTTAAATATCGATGTGTTTTCTGTCGATGTAGTTCGTTTCGTACTCTGTGGGTCACAGGCGAACACATTGCTCTGCTCATGCAGTACATCAACAATAAGTGACAAGTGAGAAGTATTGAGGTTATCTCGTGGTGCCTTCATGTTTATAATGTGTGAAAGTCAATGAAAATAATTTAATACGTAAAATGGGTGTGGTAACGAATAATGAAGACATCAAAGCTGATAATTATAATGTACATCGAAAAGCCGGAAGAAGTATAATAGATCACCACCCAGTATTCTCACCAGACGGAGAGTAAGTATTGTCAATCAAAACTTTTTTGTTTCGTTATGAATCAGAGTAGAGGCGCTCATAGCCTAGTTGCACTCGGTGATTAGAAACAATCATCGAGGGTAAGCAACGAAGGCGCGGTCAGTACCTGGATGGGTGACCGCTGGTGGCAAGTTACCATGAGCGTCTCCGTGATTCGGAGGTCACGTTAAGCAGTCGGTCCCGGTTGTTATCATACGATAACAGTCGTGAAGCTTAGTTGGAGGCCTTCGGGCGGCTTAAAAACATCCAACGGCAAGATTTACGTAGCCACAACGTATTCTTGCCAGTCCCCAACCCGCACTTGGCCAGCGTGGGGACGTATGGCCTTAACCCTCTCCTGAGAGGAGACCCGAGCCCAGCAGTGGGACATTATGGGTTGTTGTTTGTTTGTTTGTTTATGAATCAGTAATCATTAATTGTTGTGTTTATAATTTTAGGTCTGTCGCTATAATAGTGGAGAATACAGTACGTGTGTATAATATACAAACAGGAGATTGTGTTCGAACACTTGAAACAGAAACTCCGGTGAAAGAGCTTGTAGCCGTACAGTTTCCTGAAAATGAAGACTACAACTTGTACGGTTGTTCAGACACAGGATGTGTTACAATATGGACGTGGGATAGTGGAGCTGTTCTAAGAGAAATTGTTAGTAATATATCTTTCAATGGATTTAAAGCTTGTATCCATGTTATTGGTAACTGATTTTCTGTATGTCACCAAATCGTCTGCTGGATGTAGGCCTCTGCTTAAAAGAGAGGATTTAGTCTACCATTTCATGTTAATCAGAAGCATTAGTTTGTTTCGTTTTTTTCTTCCCTTAACAGTGTTGTTATGCTTAGTTGGCTCTTACCACACCCAAGCCGATTAAGGGTGGCGACACTATATTCTCTTAATCTCTTAATGCACAGTCAATTTTTGTGATTGCTTCACCAATTTATGTGTGATACTATAAATATCACACATCAACAGTCACTGTAAAACAACAGTGTAAAAAAATGACTTCCAAAAATGAAAGCATCAGCACTCCTAAAACCATTAAAAATATCAGTTGACCTTTAAAAAAATTGTAGATGGAGAAAGCAATGTGTCAAGATTTTTATTCAATTCAATAGCTATCAATGTATTGGGCGGTCGATGTAATTATTTGAATGCCTATTTATATCTATTCTGGTTGTTATTGGTTGCTAGGCAATGTGAGGGGAATACTCATAAGCCAATTCATTAGTTGGTTGGAAGTAGGAAGTAGTGGTGACTCCCCAGCTACTGTATTAGGACTGAATTAATGAAAAATTAAAATGAGCCTTAAAGTTGTTGTCAATGCCTAAGGCAAGTATGTAGTGAGTTGATAGTTGGTACTCAACTAAGCTGCTTCTTGTTCATGGCTCAGCCGAGCTTGTCTGATTGTAGACTGATGAACGTGATCTCGGAATGTAAGGTCCTCTGCTCATGCATTCAGGTTTGAGAATACAGATGTGATGCGGCTTCTCATTTCTTCAGCCGTATCACACTCCCTATTGAAGACATGTTCATTGACATAAACTGCACGTTTTACCATGCCACATATATATAAACACCTTATAAATAATCAATGTTACTGTCATAATATAAGTACCTATTCCAAAAATAATCTAACACTAAAATTAGTTACAGTTAAAGATAAACACAAAAAACTAAAAATGTACTTATTTAACTTATTATATCTACAAAAAAAAAATTATATCACAAAGCTTTCGCGAAACGTATTATTTACATTTACATAATGCAGATTCTAATGCACCACGCAAGTGTCCAATAGGAATATTGAACACTGAATTAACAATAAATTAAAAAATTTAGAGAAATTAAAGTTCTTTGACATTTGCCGCCAAATTCGCCAAATTCCCAGGAACTCGTGTATGGTTGTTAGGTAATTAATAAATAGACGGAATTTTCAAAATGTCTAAGGCTAGACGCATACGTAGCGTTTAGTAGTGTCTAACTAGTTAACGCTACGTATGCGTCTTTCGTGTTTTGTATTAGAAATTTAATTAATGTTAGTTTTTTCCATTTGGGAAAAAATAAGAACATGTGCGACTAGTTGAAGATTTTATATGTAAAGAAGGAATTGCCAAATGGGGATTCCTAACTAGGAAACCGTAAGTGTGCGTTGTTCTTAATGTTATCTTTTCGATCGGACGGCGGAGTGTGGACGGGCATGGCATACACGTCTAGGCTTAAGAATTCAGATGCACGGTGCTATGGGTTCGATTCTGGTTTCACTGGAATTTGAATCGACAATATGTTGGTGAGAAGATAAAATTACATATAGTTTACTCTTGCGGGTTAAACGCAGACCTGCTTTTGCCTCGTGCGACAGTGTTTAAGTTTGGTTTGAGTTTTGTCAGTAATCAATAGTATAACTTAACTATACGAACACAAAAAGTTTGTCAAAAAAAAAAGTTTGTTGTATTTCAGTATGAATTGCTGTTAAATAGATTTCATTTGTTTTTTGGTTTTCTAAATGAGATAATTAGGTAGTTAGGGTCCTATTATGTTGTTCTATATATATGTTACCAGACAAAAACATATAAAAGGGTAACTATTTTTTTGCGTTTTTATTTCGCTAATCCTATTCAGTATTATGGTCTGATAGCAGCCCCCAAGATTGCGGTAGTAGTCTTTTTACGCCCTGTATAATTTTAAATGATATAACTACACGGTTGGCCTAGTGGTTTCAGTGGTCGCCACGCCACTTCCTACTGCGCCAAGTGTTGTGGGTTCAAATCCTACATGGGACAACACTTTGTGTGATCCATAAATTGTTGTTCTAAGTCTGGGTGTACTTTGTGTCCGTTTCATGTATGTTTGTAAAGATCCCCGCGATACAGGAATGTATATTCCTAATGCGGGAGTTGTCTGTTAAAAAAAGAAAGAAGAAAGAAAGAAAGAAGTAATTTAGCATATTTACTGTTCCTAACTAGTTTTTTTTTCACATTTACAGAATTTAAATCTCATGGATAATGCAAAAGTCTTAACATTTGACTTGTTAGACTGCAATGAATGCTGTGTAACCTACAAGCTTCCAACACTTAAATACATTAAATTCAGTACTGTTTCTGTTAAGACTGGAGAAATGTTGTATGACTATGACATAGCCGTTCTTTATTTTGATATGTTACAAGTATCATTGGGTTGGTGTAACGGAGACAGATTTGCAGCTCTAACTAACGGTACCAAGTATTTGTTCATACAGAACCTTCAGCACCCAGACTTGAAGACTCAGTAAGTACTGGCCTAGTTCAAAAATCCATACAAATTATTTTTTATTTCATTATTACAACACAAGAATCAAATTTGAATGATTAAAATGTCAGACAAATGTATAATATGTGTAATGACGATACACTTTTTTGGGAGCGGTTTAGTTGGTTGCCTTGCTGTGTCCTACTTTGCTATGGATTCATTCCCCACATGAACACTTGTGTTAATTACATATTATTGTTTTGACTCTGGTGTATTTTTTATCTTTGTTTTATGTAAGTATGTAAAGTCCCTTACAATACAGGATAATGTTCCTAGAGTGAGAGTTATTATTTAATAAAAAATTTTTAATGTGTTACTTTCTAGGATCATAAACCATAATCAGTATCGCATAACATCAGTGGCGGCACATCAAAAAACAAATGCCGTTGCAATAACAGACACTCTAGGTCGCACCATCATTATTAGAGGGAATTTGTATGACTACAGGCAAATTGCCAGAGAAGTACTGCATTGGCATTTCTTACCTCCACTTGCAACATGTTTTTCTTTACAAGGTAAGAAATCTATTTTATATATTTAAGGTTCCGTAGTCCCATTTGAAACAACCTCCTTTATAAGCAGAGTCCTAAGTCAAGAAGTAGATTTTTAAAGGCTGTTGATGTGATGAGAAGGTTGCTAAGTAAATTTTCTAAAAATGAATCCTACCTGCTATGCGTCTGAAACACTCTGCACACTAAATTTTATGAAAATCGCAGCAGCCTTTTCTGAGATGATTATTAATTTATATGTATATACAGTGAAAATTGGTTAAGTGGGACCTTGATAAGTGATAAACCTCCATAACTGGAATTCATGCTGAAGTCCCAACTGAATTGTCTCTGGTAGTGCGGCGAAGCAAACCTATGTATCTGGGATTCGTTCTTTCGATTTTGTCGTCATTGTTACCTCTATAACTGAGACAGCTAAAGAATTTTACACATGTTAACCTCTGTAACTGAGCTAACATCGTTTGTTTGTTTTAAACTGAAGATGACGAGTAAATGGACTCGTAAATAAATTTTGTAGGAATTACTAAATGCGAAGCACTAGAAATTTTGCAGTTATTTCATTCATCATCATTATATTTGATCAAATTTATAACGGCAAAAAACATCTATATACCGGTTTTTTGAAAACACAAACTGAAGTGACATATTTTTATAATAGATACATTCTGTTACATTTTTACAATACTTATAAAAAAAACCGTGCTTGAATATTTTTGTTTATTACATTTATTATCTATATTATTTACAATAAAGATTAAAATTCACTTATAATGTTTACATAATATGTTATTTTATTTAATAATCGCACCTCTATAGCTGAAATAACGAACTCTGACTCCTGTAAATAGAACCCTCTGTAAATGAGACAGATATTTATTTATTTATACCTGGGTATCTGAGACACTGGTTAAGTAAGTAAGTGAGACGAGTTTACAGGTCCCTTGATGCCTCACTTAACCAGGTTTTACTGTATATATACATAGACACAACAATTACTCTTATAAAGGTATTAGATAAACATGTTAACTCAGACTACCATTGCACAGAATAACTTAGATCGGTAATCATGTGTGATATATCTAAAGGGTATAAAGATTTATGTAGATCATGTTAATATTATACAAGATTTTTACCAGTTCACTTTTATTCCAGGTAATTACCTGTATACTGGTGGAATGGAAAAAGTATTAGTGAAATGGACAATGGGTAATCTGGCTTACAGGGCCAATGAGAAAGCTTTTATACCACGACTGCCTGGGATGATTAGATTTATTACAACAAACAATAACCATGTGGCGATAACAATGACAAACAATTGTAAGTAAAGCATTTTTTTATTTGTTCTAAAGTTAGAGTGATCTCTTCTATGTAGGCTATGGAGCTATAAGGCCGAAACCATGGGCGTGTGGGGCAGCAGTCTAAAATAATGTGTATCTAGCAACCTGCGGTCAAATCTCACTAAATTATATTTTTGCTTAAAAAGTACTCTTTATCTGTATGTATTCGAATCATCCAAAACAATTTCTTATTGCCCACCTGCCTATACCACGAAATCTTCCATCCAAAAATGTGGCTCTAACTTCAGCCGTTTCGGCTCTGGGCATATGCCAAATGGTTAATCAGTCAATTATGAAGTTTATATCTATCCATATCTCTACTTACTGTACCTGATAGTACTTTCAGGTACAGTAAGTAAACAATTACATAGGTATTATAAGTTGAAATGACGACGACCTAGGAAATTACCAAATTACCAAGTCATTTTCGACGTAGTTCTGTTGCTGTGCAGTGGACGAACACTAACACTGAGCCTGTAGGTCCCGTGTCTGGTACAGTAGCACTAGTACTGGCTGTGGCAGCGTCATCGCTAGCCGCTGCTAAGCTCTTTTGTTTGTTTCAACCCTTCTCTATCGCTATCACTTTCACCACTGCTTTTTTCTGGTTTCTGATCCAATCATCTCATCCAATATATCTGACACGTCATCGTGGCTTCACAGTCACAGAGCGACAAGCTAACTAAAACATTCCCAATCCAAGCATGTGATCTATACGATATTTTATTGAATACTATATCAAAATCGGTCAAGCCATATGCGCGCGGGCTTTTTGTTTAACTAGACAATCCTTTTTTTAGGTTTGGTTAGGTGCCTTACAGATCAGAGCTAGGGTAGGGCAAACGCCCTCCCTTGGCTACGCCCTTGGTCGAAACTAAACCAGTCTATAAGTTCGTGGGAAAGAAACCGTTCAAGTCTGTTAGATTATGTTTCCGCTTCACCTCATCAGCTCTGAGATGTAATCATACATTTGTTGCGTATGATATAATTAAGGAGTTTTTTATGTCAAGATTTGAGACTACTAGTAGAAACACTTCAATTTGTCTTCTTTTATAATGCGTCAAATTTTAGGCCTCATAGCGACACGATGCACTCTGAATTAGGCAACTACCTGAATGTACCAGCTATATCTTGAACAATCTAAATAATTCTTTTTTAGTGCACTTTTAGAAGAACTTTATAATTGCCATGGTTAGAAAAGCACTTAGTATTTATGTACTATTAGATGCAATGTATTCTTTGACTAAAATTTTGTATGCTATTTTAGCGATTGTTATTGCAAACGCTCAGCTACGAGTGGTTTCCACGATCCTGGAATGCGGCGGTTTATCTCCGGCTGCGCGTGCTGTGGGAGGTACTTTAGTATATCATCAACCACTCGAAGCATTGATCACAGCTGGACGTACTGGCCATTTACAGCTCTATTCTACTACTACGAACAAAGTTTTATATAACGTAAGATCAAGATTTTCTTATTTTATTCTCTTCAGTTTTATCAACACTTTTCAACCCTTTTACTGGGTATTGGTGTGGGAGGAGAGTGATGTGGGTAACTCATGTACACACATACACATTTATTTAATTATATAAACCAAATTCCATTATTATTTACAAAAAGACTTAAATAAATGAATAAATAGGTTCAAACATTTGAACACACAACGCCATCTAGTCCCAAACTAAGCAGAGCTTGGACTATGGGTACTAGACAACTGATATTAATACTTATATACTTTTTTTTTAGTAAACACATACATATTATACATAGATAACACCCAAACTCCGAAACAAATATTTGCAGATCATACAAACATTTGGTCCGACTCAGGAATCGAACTCGAGACTTCTTGCACAGCAGTCGCATTCGCTACCACTTGTATCTTAACTGGGTATTGTGGTTATTATATTTTTTTTATTATTTAATTTGTTTTTTATTTCAGCTTGATATTACAGAAACAAACAGTCTACCATCAGAAAGATGGAACTTATTGCCATTAGAGACAGAAGTAACCTGCGCGGCTGTAAGCGGCAATGGCGAGTGGCTTGTGACATCGGAATATAGAAACGATGGAATCATTTATCCAGAAGAAAAACTGAAGTTCTGGCAAGCACAGTACAATAAAGCAACACCATTTCAACTCAACACATGCGTCAATCTGTCTCACGGTGGATGCAATGTTGTTTCTTTAGCACTTAACAATAAGGGTGAATTTTGTGTATCAGCTGGGACAGACCAGAAATTTAGAATATGGAAAAGAGAGAATACGTCACAGACGCATCGCAAGACAGTCGCTTGGGCTTGTTTAACAGCATGCTACTATTCATCAGGTGTCGGTCAGTTCACCTCAAATAATATCTTGAATAATTTCAAAGAGCCTTCAAAGTTTAAGCCTGAGAAAGATGAGGACTTACCATACTTAAGAAAAGTTTATCACAAAAATGATATAATAAAGAAGTTATTTAATATTCACAAGGAACATTCACTTGCCGATGAAATGGGTAAAGTGACTATTGGGAGGGATGATGGTTACCATATGGGAGGTGTTGCGATCTCACAAGACGGTTCCTTGATCGCTGCCTGGTTTGGATCGAAGCTGACTTTGTGGGATACACATCTATGTAACCTTAGGACTACGCTGTCACATCCAGCGTTGCGTCCTAAGGGTGTCAGTGTTCTTTTTGGTAACAAAGATGCAGCACATTATGTAAGTATATAATTCTAACTATTTTTATAGCAATGATAATAGTTGCAATGTTATTATGTGTATATCAAATAACTTTTTTTTTAGTTAATTTGTACTACGGAGAACTGTTTAGCGGTTTGGAGTCTTTTGTCATTAACAGTAAAATGGCTGGTTCAAATCAAACCAACTTGTATAGCCGCGCACAGGTTTTCAAACAAAGTGGCTGTTGTTACAAATAAAAATGATGGTAAGTAATTAATTTTCATTTTTTAAGAAATTGAAATGAATGCCTTGGTGGCGTATGCGATTGATGTGCTTCGAGGTCTCGGGTCCGATTTCTTAGTCGGACTAAATGTTTGCATGATCTGCAAATATTTGTTTAGTTTGGGTGTTTTCTATGTATAATATGTATGAATTTCCAAAAATATACGATATATGTTATAATATCAATTGTCTAGTACCCATATTACAAGCTCTGCTTAGTTTGGAACTAGATGGCGTTGTGTGTTAAAATGACCGAAAATATTTATTTAATTTCTTTCCAACGAATCCGTTGTAAAGCACACAAAATAAAGTATGCTATTTCGTCCCCTTTTATTAACATTGAAACTTTTTATTGTTGAGACTGTAATAAGATCCTTCATTTTACATTTTCTTAGCCTATTTTCATGTTGTACTATACAAAATTATTTTTGTGTGCAAGTATACCTGCTTATATATGTATAATGTTTAACTTAAACAGCTAACATTTATGTTTTTTTCAGTTTACGTATTCACTCCACATAATTCGACACCAATTCTGACAAAGAAAAAGATTGTTGATCCGTCCACCGGCGTGTTCAAACAATGTACGTTTGGCACATGTTTTGACGACGATATTAGATTGTATCTTATGAGAAATGACTCGGTAAGAATATGTTTTTCAATGCCATACAAAATCTTTTGTGTGTTTTATTAATACTTTAATGGCTTTAACTCTTTGATAGATCAGGAAACGGCAAGTTATGACATAAGGTTTGTGTGTTGTCTTGACTGTAGCAACTTTGTGTGCATCTTAAAATGAACTATTTTCCGTGCTTTTGTAACATTGCTCGTCTCCTATTGGTCGTAGTGTGATGTTATATTAGTTTGATAAATGGAAGCTATCCAACAAAGTAAAGTAATATTGCAATTTCAACCAGTAAACTACAAGTTTTCACTACCGATGAGCGTTCAAGTATTAACTACTAACTAGTAGTAACTTTTGTACCCCTCTCTTCTCGAGTACAACTTTCGCAAAGTGAACATTTTTTCCCTAAAAGTCACAATTATGTGGCGTAAAGTACAGGCAATTCGCTAAAATACTTTTGCTACTATTTTAATCGCGTTAATGTTATTTATTAAGAAAGTTCAAGAGGTTATTCCATTTCGAATCTTGAAAATAAAAACGCTTTTAAAGCGTTCTGAAGGTTAAAAAATTGTTACAAGCCCTCTCGTACATGTAACGGATCGTAACGTATGACAAAATCCCCCCTCAAATTCGTTATTTAACGCTTGAACGCTGTTGTTTTTTTATTGTATTCCATTTTATAGGAAATATATTGCATAGAACCAGAGGAAAGAGAAGAGGGTCGCCTAGAGGTGATATCACATCGCAAGTTGCCGACTTCCAACTTTAGTGCGTTGTTAGCAGAACAACAGCTATCGGAGGTACAAGCGGGAAGCGCCATCGACACAAACGCTGTAGATGCCAGTGCATTGGCCACTTCGAGTATTGCTCAGGTAATATTACTAACTCATACTACTAACATATGGTGAAGTGGCTTAAGCTGCCACCTTACCGTTTCCTAAGTTGAGTGTTAAGTTCGATCTCCCACATGGGACAACACAAAATATAAATCAGTTCAAACTGCCTCGGTGGCGCAGTGATAGCGTACGCGACTGCTGTCCATGAGGTCTCGGGTTCGAATCCTGGGTCTGACCAAATGTTTGTATGATCTGCAAATATTTGTTACGGAGTTTGGGTGTTTTCTATGCATAAAATGTATGTATTTACAAAAAAAGAAGTATTTATGTATTAATATCAGTTATCTAGTACCCATAATACAAACTCTGCTTAGTTTGGGACTAGATGGCGTTGTGTATTAGATGTCCGCAATATTTATTTATTTAATTGCCAATGACTGAAAGGAGATATATCACATAATTGACTTTCGTTGAACTATTTGCCATAGCAATCCTATATTGCCGCCACGTGTATTTATTATCATCGATAGTGTTTGACAGTCCACTGTTGGAAATGGGCTTTTCATTATTTAGGCTGTCTATAGCACCCTGTGCTAGACGGGATTGTATAGTTTTCCCCTTTTCTTTAATGTTAAATGATATGTATCTCATGCCAAAAATGAAAATTTTCTTTTTTTATTTTAAACACAAATGGACTAAATAGATGTTTACGAAGAGATATAATGTTAACGACAGTTGTATCCAAACGTTTTAGATATGAATACACAATAAAAATAAATAATAAGATAAAAAACGCAATATTACTGTAATAACGATTATTATTGAGTCAAACTGGTGTATTTAATAATGACACTATTGTAATCTTTCTATTTTGAGCCACATAACTATAAAGCTGTCTAGATGCAAATTTTGTATATTGCTCTGTACTGTCAGTATTTATTTTATGATAAAGTTGAAATGCTGCTAATGTAAAATATATATTATAAACAAGTAAATGTAATTTCGCAGTTCTACAAGAAAATTAAATTTAATAAACATCTTTTTGCTAGCTTTTGTCCACTGCTCCGCTCGTTTGTATGTCGGTTATAGCTGTAAATAGTAGCTTATGTCCTTTCTCAAAAATCAAAGGATCCCTTTTGCATATTTCATCCAAATCGGTCCAGCGGTTTAGCCGTGAATGCGTAACAGATAGACTTACATTCAAATTTATAATATTAGAATAAATTATTTATTACAGTTCTCCTTGGCGTCGCCACACATGGTGCCATCAGTCAGCTTACTGTGTACGTCGTTTCTACAACGTTTATCTGGAATGGAGCAGCCGGCACTGACAGATGACTCAAACGAAGAACCTTTGGCACTCGTCGAAGACTCTAGCGATGATGAAGATGCTAATGATGCCAAGCTAAATGGAATATATACTCCAAAAGCCACTGAGCTCTGGACACCTAATTATGAAGTTGTCAAAGAGAAAAAACTTAATAGGATTATTTCAGAACCTTTCTTAGATTTACATTCAACTAGTTCAATGTTTGGATTGTAATATAGTGGATAGTATATAAAAGTTATTACAAAAATTGTCGTTTTTTTATTTTCCTATGAAAACGATAGCCTAATTGATCCAATGGGAGATTATGGTATTATGGTAAAGCGCAGATATTTTCAGAAAAATCGCTACAAATAAGTTATCTTAAAAGTGACCTGAAATAAACTTATGTTGACCGATAAAACTGTAGTGTGGGTAGTAAATATCAAGATTAAGACAATATTTATCGCACGAATAATAATATTTCCTCGAAAATCATTCTAATCTGCATATGAAATCATTCTAACAAATTAATCTACCAGTCTATTGGCGGAGTAGTATACGTGATTACCACCGCCCATGGACACCTACAAATATAGAGACAGAATACGTCTAACATTAAGTCTCTCCAAGTCTAAAAATAGGCCAGTGTTTGGTTTCTGGTGATCGTGAATTGATTCATAGTGTTTTCCCGTGGGGTTGGTTATAACTCTCCGTTCGAGTCGGCCCTTATATACTGAAGTTAGCCACGATGTCACCACCCTTTTTTTTTTTGACGTGGTGGAATGCCTTTACGCACGTCGCTCCCCCCCCGCGGGCACAGGGGGTTCGCTTTGTGTGGGACTCCTGACTGACTCGCCAGACTACCCACTAAACCACCACGGTGTGCCACTCTGCGCCTGAGACGGGAGAGATCCGGGAACCGCTTTCTTACGCCATCCGGACCCCTCCCAGCGCCAGCCCGCACTGAAGCGGGCTCCGTCGTCTGTTGTTAAACTCTTAAGGTGGGCGACGTACGGCACACGCGTAACGTCGCCCCCCTCGCGGGTGGCCTATGTAGCGGATGGGGGGGGAAGATGTCACCACCCCACCCCAGCTACCCTAGCCCATTTCACCCACCGTGGCCAGTCTCAACGGAGACCTGACAACTATGCGAGAGATATTATAGTGCACAAGTGAGTGGGCAAACACATATGCACTCTCTGTTCACCCAGTCTCACTCACAATCCGATGGGACAGCTATTCTACGCGACAGGCATGGTAACCGACGGTTAGCCATAGATTTGTATACAGACGGTAACCTGAAAATTTTGGATACATATAAAACAATTCACAAAAAAAAACTACAAGCTATTAGTAACGGCTGAATATTTTTTGCCACATTTTATTCATAGCCAATGCTTGGTTAGATAATTTAGAACGGTCTCCAGTAAAACACGAGTTTAGGTATTTTGGACATAAGGAACTTAAAAATGGTCTAAACCATAAAATTTTATAATATAATAACACGAAAAACATTTTCTGAAAATTTTGTTTATCCCTTTATCTGACTTGAGCATAATGGGCGCCAGTTGTACTGACATACCTAGCCATTAAGTTATGTACTTTTATGGTGTACAACAAAGCAAATCATTATTATTACTTTCTTTTTACCTAAAATTACTATAACATACCCACACATTTACTAAGTTTTTTCCATAAAAAATGTTACCACGGCAATAACATTATCTAATCAGGTTAGGTAAGAACTATTTGATGAAATAAATTGTCTTATCTCTTGCTCGTAATAATATTAAGTGAAGCAACACCGTGCATTATACCGCGGCCACAAACTCGCCAGGGGGCAAGAGAAATGATATGGGCAGAGATATAGCGTGGCTGCGTTTCCCCCTTTGCACACAAAGCGTCGAGTAGACCGTATCGATATCGCTTTGTAGATTTGATAGGCGAGGCCACTTATCACCCTAGCAGAAGCAGGCCAGGGTGGAGGCGCGAGCCATATAAAGTGCTCGCGCCCTTTTCTGAATAGAAAAGTCACCGTCACAGTGGTGGCCCGAAGAACGTCGGGGCTCCAGGGTTTTCCTTCCTAGGGTGCACCTGGTTCCCGGGCTTCTAGTACCGGCGATGGCGTGCGGTTTTACTCGGTTCGAATTCGACATACCACCAGGAGTTGGTATCCGCCCTCGGATCCGTACGGAAATCCCCTGATTTCCGTACGGAAAAGAAAGGGAAGTAAGTGAGTGTTGCGGCAATATATGCGACAGCGCGAAGAGCATAGTGTGGCTGTAGAGTTATGAATAGTACACACACTCACTCAACACTATATAGATATAGGGTTGTCAACAATATCTTAGTTTTAGATGCTCCCATTTTTTTAGGAATTCAGGGGCCAGCGTAAGCCAAAAAATATCAGAATAATGGATGAATCTGTGAATATCAATTGTCAGTATTAAGAAGTTTCCGTCAACCCAGCATTTACTGAAATAGTTTCAACATTGAAAATGTTTTTTCGATCGCTTCTGTAGGGTACCCATTATCAGCCATAGAGAAATTTTAGCCACATTGTTGTGAGGTTTAGGGTTGTGTGGATGGTTGAGGTTTCAAAAGACAAGGTTTTGAAATAGTAATAAACTATTTAAAAAAAAATTAACAAAGAGAATGTTCAATCGACGATTTCTCGAAAACGGAAAGCTATATGGAAAAAAAAACTCTCGGGGTACTTAGTTGGGTTACGTTTTGAAAGAAACGGGACCTCTCTATCTATTACAGTCTAGGCAGGAAGATGGCCTCTATGGTGAGGATAGAAATAGAGCAACTATTAGTTTAATAAAAAATGACTTCCAATTATTTTACTCTATTTGAAACTTGTGGCGTATGAAGTTTTTAAAAAGACTTTAAATTATTAATTTTACGAGAAGCTGTAAAAATGTACTTAGGTATTAAAAACATCAAAGAAATATAACACTGTTCATTTTCCTAGAAACTATTTATTAATCTTCTCAGATATTTAAATACTTTATTTTTTGTAAAAACAGTAGGCATCCGGGACAACCCTACTTAAATATCATTTATATTTTTATCATAAGCACCAACAGTGTCAAGTTTTTAAGTATTCCCGCGGAGATCGTTTTTTGTTTTTGCGAAAGACGGTCCCCATTTCATGTTATCCACATTTTTTATATTTTTCCATAACTCCATCACGACGAAGACTTGAAGACTCGAATACTTAGAATTGAGGACTTGAAATACTTGACATTGGCAGAAATAGCTGATCCGGCTGATTGCCATATCATCAAAAGAAGAAGTATTGCCGCAATACTAGCAGCATTGTTAGACATACATTATTCTCGTAGAAGCATTACCGTACACAATGGAATTACTTACTCCAGCCGAAATATTATTTATTACGAAAAAGTGTGGCTTTTCCAGAGTGTTGAAATGGACTTTTCAAGAAATCGCTGACAAGGTTATAGGGTATTTAGGAGACCATTTAAATCTTATAATTGAAGCGGAATCAAATGGTTCTAAATCGGAAGTAGTGCTTTTTGTTAAATGCATGCCGAGGTTCGACAAATGGAAAGCTGAATACCTTAACGAAGTTTCGTTTTTTAAAAAGGAATACGTAATGCTTACTCAACTTTTCAAAGAATTCGATAACCCAGAAGGTAAGTTATACTAATAATAATATCTTCAAACAATTCACAAGCGGTGTCTGATTTTAAGCTGGCAAAGCCTCTACTATCGTGGCCAGACTGTTGTTTAACACCCCTACATATATAATATAGTTCTAAATACATATATATTATAGATAAATTACACCCAGGCATTGAACAAATGGTCGTATTCACCGCACACAGATTTGTGCTGCGTGGGAATCGTACTGATCAACACAATAACAACAACTACCTTTACCTTGGCAGCTACAATCAGTAACCACTAAAGTCCACTAGACCAACAGGCCTAATTCAATTTAAGGGACAAGTCTATAAATATTATTTCGCTATGATAATCATTGGATTTTTAGATCATTATTATTTTTTCTCACCGCATTGGATAAAGTAAATGTGTCGTACCAACAAGAGTTGCCCGAGATAGTGCTATCGATAGTATCGATTCAATCATTTTTATCGATATTATCGACACCACAAACTAACTAACACAATTGATTGGTAGCAACAGTATCGATAGGATCGATACTATTGCACGATGACACTATTAATAGTGTCGATAGTACTGTTTTTTTAAAAACTAATACTATCGATGCTATCGATACTGTTGATTGTATCTTTATAATAAATCAAAAAACTATCAATGCTATCGATAGTTTGTAAAACTAATGTTAGTATTACGCTATCGATAGTTTAATAACCGACGATCGTTTCCCAATTGAAGCCTATTAGGCAAATAGATTTAAATTATTATCGCTCACTCGGCTTTGATTGTATTCAGATAAACTTTAGGATTAATATGTTACATATACTTAATATTTGCTTAAAATATTTACTAGCTATGTAAATGATTATTGGGTGGCAATACTATCGCAGTTTATTAACTATCAATATTGTGAACTATCGATATTATCAATGCTGTCAATAGCATTACTTCTAAACATACGCTGGTCTTCAAAGGTATCGATACTATCTTACTTTCGTAGCTAATAAATTCGATACTATCGATAATATTTTTGTTTATCATACAACTGGCCTGTATCGGACAGCGACAGTAAGAGTATTATCAAAAACATCCATGATAGACTATCGATACTGATGATATTACTTCAACAATCGATAGTTTAGCGATAGTCGACTATCGATAGGCAACTCTAGTATCAACCAAACCTACAAACGCAAACTTAACAAAGCATTTAAATATTTTTGTTTGGATCTACTGATTACACCTCTACTATTTAATACTCCTGTACTGAATTCATAAATTATCTTTATTTTTTATTTAAGGCGCAGTATTCTTGAATTTATAAAATAATAGCTGACCTAAGCTACTTCGTCTGCTTCGCTTTTCAATTATACTCGGTACCTATTAGGCAAAGCGTGATGTTAACTAGCCTATGTTGTGCACGCCATCAAAACACACATTAAAATAAATATGAAAAACATGAAAATAGTTTCAAGGTTCGTCATGGGCAAGAACGTGAAACGAGAATTATACCTATATAATAAAATATATTTGTTCCGATCTTTTCAGATTTATTTAAATGGAGACCAAATCTACTGTTTACTAAAGAAAATATATTTGTTTTTGAAAATGTATTACTCCAAGGATATAAGATGCCGGATCAAGAAGAAACATTATCTTTCGAGGAATTGAAATCCAGTATCGTGACGTTAGCCAGGTTTCATGCAAAATCATACATTTACGAGGAAAGGAAAAGTGAAGAGTTAAGGCGACCGTACAGAATATGGGAGCATTACAGTGATTATTTGCAAGAATCAGTTAAAGGACTGGACTGGCGTGACACTGGAAGAAATGCTGCAATGGATTTTGCCAAAGAATTTTCCAAATATAAATCCAAACCTAACTTCAATAAATATATAGATTCCTTAATGCCAGGACTATATGATAGGGCTATGGAACTAATGAAACCATCCACTGAATATCGAAATGTTGTAGTTCATCGCGATCTTTGGACCAATAATATATTTTTAAGACAAGAAGCTAACTCTAATTATCATGCAATTTTTGTGGATTTCCAAACAGTTATTTATACTTCTCCGATGCTTGACTTATCTTCAATAATTTATTTTAATACTACTCGAGCCAACAGACTTATTTGGACGGAAGTATTAATAGAATTCTACTACAGTGTACTGTCTAAAGAATTAGAAGCTAGTGGTATAAATGTCGAAGATATATTTAATAAAAGCACTTTGAAAGAAGCCTTTGAGAAAAGTATTTTATTTGGAATCACGCAGGCTAGTCTCATTACGCCTATGATAGCTTTGAAGCAAGAAAAAAGGGAAGAAATTTTTGGTGACCCGAAGTCATCTCGAAAAGCAAACGTCGAATCTCGTAGTACAGAGATGATTGAAAGTGCCAAAAAAGATGACAAATATCGAATTAGGGTCACAGAATTACTTGATGAAATGCTTGAGAGATTCGTGCTTGTGAAAGATGGTGATGTAAATTTATAGATAAATACCTTATTTATAATTAAAATGCTACATTACAATAAGGTAATATTTGACACTACTATTAGATATAAAAGGAATTTATATATTACTTCTACTTTCTGTGTGATGACAAGATAATACAAATTTGCATATCATCACGCATGATTGTAGTAATGGAATAAAACTACATATGACAACATCGCGGCAAAGAGTAAAACAACATGAAACTAACCTTATAGAGCATTAGTTTTTGCCCGCGGCTTTGCTCACGTTAGATTTGATTATGATTGAATGAATGTCAGTCAAACACAGAAAATAAAAAAAAAACCTCTACGAAAATTCTTATCCGGGTGCCAAAGCCACTGAACTATTCGGCTCACTCGCAAGCAAGTTATTTAGAACTGGCGTTAAGAGAAGTAGCTTTATTTTAAATTCAGCAAAGCAAACTTGTATCTCTGGCTACAGTGATAGCAAAGGTGTTGGATAGTCTGCCTGACTTGACATCTTATAATAATATAATCTTGGAAATATATAATTCCCAAGATTTATTAGGCGGCTAGGTAGTAGCTTTTATAATTCTGCTAGTAGGTATTTGTAACGTGTTTAACAATTATATCCCACTCCTACGAATAAAGATCATTACATAAATAATTAAAATGCGTTTAATATATTTACACAACGAAGAGTTTTATTACTTATGGCCATAATCACGAACCCTTTATAGTATTTCCGATTAGTGGTGGAGTAGTTATCATTGTGGTGACGAATTAAGTATAAGAAGTGTTACCACTCCTATTTGTCCCATGGGTGTCCTAAAAGGCGACCAAGGAAGCAAACTGTATAGGATAGTATCATAACAAAGAGAAATTGAAGAGAAGGAAAACTTGATAGAAATCATTAATTCAAGAATATTTTGCATCATAATTGAGTCAGTCATGCATCAGGGTATGATTTATAAGTCTTTTCTTTCTCTTCATGTTAATTTAATGAAATAATTATAGTTATACTTATACCTATGTATGTTTATCTATTAGTATGTAAAAGTATGTACTTTATAGATAAACTGTGCGTTGTTGGGTGTTTCTATTGTCGATAGAAGTCGTAATGAGACAATTCGAAAGAGAACTGGAGTAAACGATATCGCACGGTGGCTCAGGACGCTGAAGTGGAAGTGGGCCGGTCATGTCTTCAGGCGGACTGGACTGATGGTCGCCGCAGCCGTCAAGTGTTAGAATGGAGACCACGATTAGGCAAACGCAGTTTTTTTTACTTACACCTCCAACCACCCCCTCCATTATGCTACTGCTCGTACTTCCATTCCGTATACGTTTCTTTCTTAGAATTATAAAAACTACTACCTAGCCGCCTAATAAATCTTGGGAATTATTATATTGGGAATATTACCGTGGGAGAGCCACGTTTCGGCATGAATGGGCCGGCTCGACCGGAGTGATACCATGGCCTCACAGAAAACCGGTGTGAAACAGCGTTTACGCTGTGTTTCATCGAGTGAGTGAGGATACCGGAGGCCCATACCCCAATCCAACGCCCCCTATCCCCCTCACCATCCCCCTTCCCCCCAGGCCGCCATAGTGTGAGTCACCATGCTGCATTGTTCTTTTTCGCATTGAGGATGGTGACCACCATTCTTGGATTCTGCTCATGCTTTCCATAAGGCAGGGCAGGCAGAGTCATTTTGGCAGCTTAAATATAAAAAAAAGATGTCAAGTCAGGCAGACTATCCAACACCTTTGCTATCACTGTAGCCAGATATACAAGTCTGCTTTGCTGAATTTAAAATAAAGCTACTTCTCTAAACGCCAGTTCTAAATAACTTGCTTGCGCGTGAGCCGAAAAGTTCAGTGGCTTTGGCACCTGGAAAAGAATTTTTCACTCACTCAACCTTTCACTATTTTACCAGGTGGGATTCCTGCTATGCTCTATATGTATGTTTGTATATTAATTAGGGTGATGAATTTTACACAGTATTTATTTATTTTTCTGTAGCTATTAACTATTTCTATGCATGTACATACTAAATTCTACATCAAATTACAAGTATTAAATTAAAAATTTGCCTTCTTCCTCTTATTAACTATTTTAAATTTGTACAATATTCTATAAATATATATCTATTTTTACTGTTAATTATTGCTGCTAATTATTTATTTTCACTTTCAATTCAAGCCTTTGTTTATTGTATGCAGGACATTCCACGATGAGGTCGGGGATAGTCTCTGTGACATTCGGGTTACAAATGCCGGATGGGTTCTCCTTACCCTTGAATTTCTTTAAGGTAAACGCAGGGTAGGGATCCCTGCGACACGATGGACTGATGACTTGAGGAAAGTGGCTGGTAGTGGACAGATGCGGACTGTCCAAAACCGGGATGGTTTGTGATGGAGGCTTTCGTACCATAGTGGACGTTAATAGGCTGAAGAAGATCTATTGCACTTCCCCTGAATTAATGTTTCACTTATTAAAACAAGAAATCCAGTTGTTGGGAACAGTAAATGAAGGCCGCTTTGGCAAAGATTTGAAAATCTCATCTTTGGAAGATATATAAATAATAAAATAGAAAGGAGCCCTCCAGAAGAACGGGAACTAAATATCTATTCCGTAGAAATTGAAAGATATCAAACTCGATATTGCTAGAAGTCTGCATCTTGAATGATATATAGAAGAAAAGGTCTAACAATGCAATTCTTCCCCCCAAGGAAGTCAGGCTAGATGGATATTTGAACCCTTATCTGTATAGAACCTGAAGAGACAACGCTGCTAATACCCTTAGTGTAAGAGAAAAAACATACATAACCAGTGAAAAATTTCGTGTAGAGTTTGAATAAGGATAATAATTGTTTTTAGAAACTCCATCAATAATTGTTTCCATTTTCATTGAAAATATTAATATTTGATTGATCAATTATTTCTCCTAATGAACAAAATAGTAGATTGTAAGTGCATATTGTAACGCGCGTAGTCAAGATGGCGGCATAGCACAAACTTATAATAATCTCCAATGCACATCAAGTAGAAGGGCTAGAATATGAAGGTCCCCGCATTACTTCAACCGGCGCCATTTATATCATCTGACATTATCGATCATATTCATGTAATATTTGAATATGATCATATCATATGTATATGATCGATCACATTGTTGATCATTTTTTTTTTGGAATTTGGGCCAAACGAGCTGACGTATCGGCTGATGGAAAGCGATTACCGCCGCGCATGGATAGTCATAACACCAAATGCGTCACAAGTGCGTTGCTGACCTTGGGGGATTGGGAGGGGGATGAGGGGAAGGGTTGGATTATGGGATTCCGGTATCCTCACTAACTCGGTGAAACACAGTGCAGGCGCTGTTTCACACCGGTTTTCTGCGCTATATCGCATTTATAGATTACAGTAAAGCGTTTGATGCCATACTTCACGAGAAAATATGGGAAGCATTACTAGAACAAGAAATCGAACATAAATACATACGATTAATGAAAAACATATACAGCCGCAGTACAGGAAGAATCCTATTAGAAACGAAAAGCGCTCCTTTCAGGATAGAGAAAGGCATCAGACAGGGGGATCCCCTATCACCAAAACATTTTTCTGAAGTACTGGAACCAATCTTCAGAAGACTTAATTGGAAACACCTTGGTATTAATGTAAATGGCGAAATGCTGTCGCACTTGAGGTTCGCTGACGACGCTATTTGCCAAAACATCAGAAGACTTAAAAAAATGCTAGAGGATCTTGCGATAGAAAGTGCAAAAGTGGGTCTGACACTGAACCCGGAAAAAAGTAGACTGATGACAAACGGAAAAAAAAGATACTATAAATTTAGGGAGCACCGAAATAGACTATAATGACGAGTACATCTATCTAGGATAGCTTATAACGCAAAAGGAACCCATGCGAAAGGAAGTGGAGAAAAGAATTACGAATGCCTGGAGGAGATAATCGAGTCTGAGGGAGGCTATGAAAGAAAAAAACTCCATATAAACCTTAAAAGTGAACTGTTTAATAGCTGCATACTACCTGTTCTGACGTACGGATGCTAACCATGGGTGTTGAATGATGAAATACTAAACAAACTAGCAACTTGTCAATATGCAATGTAAAGGAGTATGCTAAATATCAGAAAGTCTGACAGATCAAAAAACTTCATCATCAGAAATAAAACAAAAACTACAAATGTAACAGTGAAAATTAAAAGACTTGGAGATGGAGATGGGCTGGTCACATGATACGAGGACGCGATAAATGGAGGAAAAGGGTGCCTCAGTGGTATCCCAAGGAGGGCGAGAGGAAGAGAGGTAGACTGCAAAAAAGATGGGATGACGACATTAGACAAGTGTCTGGAGTCACGTGGAGACACAGGAAAGGAAAGAATGGAAAAGGTTGAGGAGGCCTTTGTCGATTGGAAAATAGATCTAGAAAAGATAACCAAGCAGCAGATGTTAGTTTAAGTAGTTTATTTAGTTCAAGAGTCCAATGTTTTTATTTTATAAGAGAAATGCATTGTAATTAATTAAGAGATATCAATAAAAGGTTATATTATTATTATTATTATATAACATACTTAGAATCATATAATTACTGACTAATGAATATTTGTATTTCTCTTATCTTTTGATACAGTAATATTAATGTAGTTGGTTAAAAATACAAATATCTGTCTCAGTTATCAACTCCCTTGTACACACAAACATCGAAAGATTAACAATCCAGACGGTTACATTAACAAATTACATATTTGCTTTTGTGGTAATAACTATTATCAATATTTAGTTTCTGATTACCTGTGGTGATAGGTACGTGTTCCTTACATTGTTATCTTGTGTATTTAGCCCGAATTTTATTAGCTCTGGCTCTCCAATGATTGTTAAACTACTGTTCATAAATATATAATTATTCGCAGTTACATGACGCTATGGCAACATTGCCAACTAAGAAATGTTTTAATAATATGATCAATTACATCACAGAAGAAGATATCAAATTCATACTATCGAAAGACAATAGTGCGAATGGAGGAAAACTTTCTGAATATCATGTTCATACCGCTAGCAACAAAATGTTGGGTTTCCTATCGGAATATTTAAAAGTTACAGTGTGTTTGACGAATCAGAAAATGCTTCACTTCTTTATCAAAGCCATTTCTAAAACAAATGTAGCAAAAGCAAAAATGGTCAAGGAAATGAAGTTGTTCGAAAAAGAGATGATATTTTACTTAGACGTTAAGAAAATTTTAGAAGTAATTGGTGAGTATGACCATTTGTTATAAATATTATCTAATATTTTATATCTATCTAAAAACGTTAGGTCGATATATAAGTCATACCCACTATCACGAATAGCTAAAACCTTTGAACATTCCTACACCGTGTATTTGTATTGAGTTACCAAGTAGGTTGCTTGTAACGGACCATTATTCGGTATATATGGCGATTTTTAAATAAAAAACAGCATGTACTTGATTATGTGAGTTTACTCAGGTAAATGACTATGTAAGAATAAATCACTATTTTCAAAAAGATAGCTAATATTAATTGTGCAGGCGCTCGAACATCTTTAACTTAATTGAAGTTCATCGCAACCTGGTTAAGTATTAGACGTAAAATGTCAAATTATAATATTAGTAATAATCAAGTGATTTAATAAATCGTGCATTATTTTACTTTTAGTAGCTATTGACCTGTTGTATTGTTTATGTAACTTTACATTTCAAAACAGTTTTATTATAAAAAAAATTACAGATATGCAACCATGGAGTCCAAGACTAATAACACAGCTTAAAGATGCCATGGTATTTGAAGACTTAAACGCCTTACATTACAAATTAAAAAATAAATTTGAAAGATTCGACATGGCCCACACTCTTCAAGCGCTCAAAACATTAGCAAGGTTTCACGCGTCTTCTATCATATATGAAGTAAACAAAAGCAAAGAGATGGGCAAGCCTTATAAAATAAATGATAATTATAAACATATACTGAATAAAGGCGGCTACCATCTTGCAAGTGATTGGTACATTCAATGCATGACAGGAGCCTTCGAAGCTATAAAAACCTATTCTAAGTATAACAAAACCGAAATCCATTTGATTGAAAAACACTGGAGTAATGTATGGTCTGCAGCTTTAGATTTAAGTGAATATCATCCTGATCAAACAAACGTAATATGTCATCGAGATCTCTGGAATAATAATATTATGTTTCACTATGAAGATGATCAAGAGTCAGAACCCGACAGTTGCTTGTTCGTAGATTTCCAAGCGGTTCGATATCAGCCACCTGCCTCGGATGTAATGGTACTTCTTTGTTGTAATCTAGAACCAACTTGTCGTCGAGAAAATATTGAAAACTTCTTAAGTTTCTACTATGTACAACTTGAGAACATACTTTTTAACTATAATATTGCAATCAATGATATAATGACTAAACATGAATTTCTGGTTTCTGCTGAAGAACAAACAAAATGGGGCCTTGTAGTTTGTGCTTGTTTGATACCGCAATTTTGGTTAGACGATGATCTAACTACAAATTTATTTTCTGATAACTTACAGTTTAATAAAATTCTTACGAAAAATAAGGGGTTGTTCATAAAGGAAATGATGGCAAATAATGATTATGATTACAGGAATAACGTTATGGATATTTTCGAAGAGATCGCTGATAGATACTGTTTTGATAAATAATATCAAAAACATCCAAATAATAAACTTGTATTTATTGTTTTGTTTATTCCTCCAAATAACTATGATTAAATAATTAATACTTAAATGCCACATTATTTTATAACGCTTATGATAGATAATAGAAATATAGATGAAAGGACATAGAGAGTTGATATTACATTTCGTCACAAGTGCGTTGCCGGCCTTGGAGGGTGGAGAGGGGGATGAGGGAAAGGGTTGGATTATAGGCCTCCAGTATCCTCACTCACTCGGTGAAACACAGCGCAGGCGCTGGTTTTCTGTGAGGCCGTGGTATCACTCCGGTCGAGCCGGCCCATACATGCTGAAGCGTGGCTCTCCCACTATATACAATTCAGAGTTCATTTACGACTATAAAATATATTGAAGGTAGGCGACAAAATTGACACAGCCACTATTCACGCGAATTAGATTACATTAATTTATTTAGTAGAACATTTTTACTTTTTAATGTCTTTCAAGATGTGACATTTTAAATATTTTTTAATAAATTTAAAGATTCAGAGTCCTCAATTTTCTTAGGTAATGAATTATAAATTTGTGCTCGTTGGTATTTTATTTATTTTTTCCGTAATTTGTTTTGGGCTTTGGCAAAACAAGGTGATGGTCTTCTTGTAGTACGATTTTGTGTTATATTAATCAACTACCAGAAAGAAACAGTTTATCATTTTATTAAAATGTAATTATTAAAATTCTTGCTTTTTATACATAAGAACTCACTGTTTGGATTTAAGATTATATGAAAGACCGTTTGTTGATATTAAGCAAAGGATGTTTTCTCAAATTCCAATATAAAGATGGAGGACATCTATGCTTTGCTGAATTCAGCGATTCTCGTCGGATCACCGAAGCGTTCCTAGAGTACTATGGCACTCGAAACCGGTAGATAGATATATTCAACGGGTGTCCCACACACGACCTTCGTCTCCCCGACTGAGGTCACGAACGAAAAGCATTTCCAGATTTAGGAAAGGTGTGTGCTGTTTCCACTACTTTCCGACGAATGGTCTTAGGCGGCTGACTCTGGAAGGGACCTGGATTATGCGATTTCTGGTCCTTGTTTAATTTTAGCCCTATATATATTTAGCTTTTTCTTGCCAAATATTTTTGTTTAAACTCATTGTCCTTTTAAAGAACAAACACCTATATTAAAATATTGTCAAGCCGAGTGGGAAAACTCATTTCCTATTAAAAATATAATCTATAAAAAATTAAAACGTATAAACGGTTAATCGAAAAACTACTGTACGCTGCTCATCCAAAAACAAAAATGCCACGTCGATTTGTTCACTGGTACATTATTTATTCAGCTGAAAGACTTCATTTGCCGTTGGAAATATCGTAGAGACGGTCGGCACCGGTAATAGCTGAATATAGCGTACGGGGACGATGCATATGATTGTGACGTGTTCTTATTGGATATGGACGACAAACCGGACGCTCGAAGGTTCGGTGAAAGTCGACCGGTACGAATATTTTATTCCGTGCACTTGTTTCAGCGCATAAAGGCCCGATTATTTGAAAATATCGTGAAATTTTATGCGATCGGAATTGCAGTATCAATTCAACTGGAATTCAATTTAAAGATTTGGAAAACGTAGGTTTTAGTTTTAAGACATAAAGGTTAAAAGCGTTGTTGTTCTTTATTGTGACAAAACACTGAACATCAGTTTTTTCAACTTAGTTTTAAATCTCAGACCTTTATGAAAAAAAATATCACGGCAAAAGATAGCATATTTCATTATTATGAACATATAGGTTTTAATACATATTATTAGTTAGGTACACATTTTTAGCGCAGAGCATCACGTGCCACCGAATAGAGGATGTTAGGAATAGCATCTTTTCCGATACACAACAGTCTATATTTTTTTAGGGGGGAAATCCTCACACATACATTTTTTAGACTCACATAGAAAAACAATGAACCTGTCTCTATAAACTCACACATATAAATTAAAACAAAACGTTTTATTTACGCCACGATTGTTATTTTTAACTAACTACAAATTCAGAAATGATCTTCAAGCAAAAATAACTTTAGTGATTATAATGGAAACTGTACATTATAATATAAATCTAGTATTTAATATTTGTGTAACTCCACTGGGTTAATCAGGTCAAAAACGGAAACGATACAAATTTTATCAACAATAATGACCTACGCCGCCAATTTGCGAGTTAAATCCGACGTTGTGCATCGTTCCGGGCACGGCGATAATGGCCATCCAGTGTTGAGGATTAAAAACATCGTTAAAGGTACCTGTTCACTCTACCTAGTGCTATTGCTTGTCATACAAAATTATTGTATTTTATACGTTACCGGCAATCTGTATAAACCGGTATCTTATACGATACATAGGTAATGTATACAATACCTAGGCAATGTATACAATATCTAATACGTGTAGGTAATGTGTGAAATATTATTTATTTATATCTTGCCTAGGTATTCTATACAATGCCTAATGCGCAGCTGGTAATGTACTATCTACGGGAACAGGTAAAAAACAATCCACTCACATTGCACTGCACGGTTTGCCTAGTGGACAGTGGTTTATTCTATATTCCCAATGCGGGATCTGCCTTTTTAACGAGAAAAAATCCAACTAATTTCAATGATTCAACAACGACAAGTGGATCTGGGATGATCACTTTTCTACCCTATCTGTTCAATAAAAATAGGCCAAAATCTATTTATTTTACATATTGTCGATGGGGCAGCAGGTAATCTATACAATACCTAGGTATTATATAAAATAACTAGGTTGAGTATATGATGGACAAAAATATTCATGATATTTCATGCATTGCCGGGGCTGCCCAGGTATTTTATATATCGCCTAGGTGTTGTATAGAATATGAATTATACAGATTGCCGGTAAGATATACATATTATATTTTAGTGGGTTTCTAAACCAAAAAAAGTATATATGATGGTAATAACCTCTTTAAATTCGTAGTTCTGATAATCAAAACAAAGTTGTAAAAAACATTTTAAGATTTAAATTTTTCACCACGTCTTAATTTTTTTTATTGTTTCCTTAGGTTTGAATTTACATAGTGTGTAGAATCGACATCAAAGTGTTGCAATGTGTTTAAGATAGGTACGAAAGTTACTGTTGACAAAACGGCAGTGATTTAAACTATTATATAAGCATAGTGTATACACCGCTTTAGTTTCAAAATGAAACACAAATATTTGCGTCATTCAACACCGTTATGTGTGTATATGTCCAAAGGATTATAGTTGAAATTAATAAGCTTTGTAGCTTGTTGTTTTAGGACGAACGATCGCTTAAAATTATTATTATACATACACAAAAACAAATTCCTTTTGAATTCCGTACGTAACTATAAAAATTCAACTAAAAATATCTTCGTCAAACCAAAAATCTCTAAGATTATTAGGAGCGAGTTCATTAGTTTTTAACGGTCTGAGATTTTTTTTTAATTATAGCTAAGATTTAATATTAACTTTAATTAAAATAAAAAAAGTTAATTGGAATGGACAACCTATTGATACAAAGGAAGAGACTGTGAAAGTGTTGTTTTAATTACTGTTTAAAATAAATTGAGTAATGAAGACGATTTAGACGGTAACCATTTAATAAGTGGTATAATAATGTTTATTTTGGTTTTGATTGGTGAAGAAGCACTCATAGCCCAGTTGCACTCGTAGCCACAACCTATTCTTGCCAGTCCTCAACCCGCACTTGGCCAGCGTGAGGAGGTGCTGAGAGGAGACCCGAGCCCAGCAGTGGAACATTATGGGTTGTTGATGATTTTGGATTAATTTTTGTCACTTTTCAACGTATTCCTAGTTTTTAATCGCGCTATCTCAGAAAATACTGGTTTAAGTTGATAAATTATTTTAGTATTACATAGCCCAGTTATTGGAGAACGTATCATCAATCTTTGATGAATAGCAATTCCATAGAATCAGTAATAAATGTTGCAAATACAGTGAAAAATTATTCCTGTTGAGAGCTTCCGTTGGGTGCGTCGAGTCAACGGAAACGAAAGTTTAACAGAAAACCATGTGATCCCAAACATAGTCTTTTATTAAATTTTACCTGTTTTCAAAGAATTATTTATCTGTCAAAGTTTTAGAAAAAAAACCGTGACAGCATATTCATCTTTTAAGCTTGGCTATGGTAAACAAATTACTTCACGCTTTTAAAATGTCACACTATGGTGAAAAAGGAGGAGACAAGCTTTCGTGGGTCAGCAGCTGGTTATAGAATACATCTAGATTTTAAAAACATATTTTCGTATATCTTCTTAATAAATAAAAATGAATCACCAAAAGGCATGTACGCACATAACTTCTGATTGTCTGCAATACTAAAACTGAAATGGATGATCATTTTTTTGTCTTTGTCATTGTTCGGACAAGGTCTTTGTAGAAGTCTTAGTCTGAGGCTGTTGTAGTGTAATTATGACACGGCAGTCCCGTGAAAAAAAAACTAGGACAAAAAAACCGGATAATTATGTATAACTCACGCACACATCTACCAGCTTCATTTACTAGTCAGGTAGGCCCTATAACACATATAGCTAAGTACGCTTAATACTGAAACCGTTTTTCCTTTGTGAATCTCACAATGATAATATCAGTTCGAATCTCATCTTCAAATGGAGGATTACTTACCATCCCCAATTTCCGTAAAATATTACTCTCAATACATTCGTTGCAATAATACTTTATATGTATTATGTACGTTCTTAAAAGAACGTCGAGTTTGTAAGAGATGGATGTTGGTTGGATGCCTAATAAAATAATACCGAATGATTTTTTCTCCGTTCCATATAATTTAACTAAGGTACTCGATATAAGTATGGATATGATTGGAAGAAAATATCGAATTCGCTGGGACTTATTTCATTTTTCCAGTCGATTGCGTAATGGTTTTGTGATTCCATTAAGCTAAGTTATTGAATGGTATTACTTATTCAGGGAATGAATTTGAAGTTAACTGTGATGTTATGCCAATTCCGTTTGATCTATCTTAGTTTAGAGTTTATTCGAGTGCGAGTATCGCGCCTCAAACTTTATGCATATTTCAACTGTAATACCACTATTTCGTATTCAACCAGTAGTTGGTGTTTCCATAATATAAGTAGTTTCGATCACTGTATCTAGCAACACTTTAGTTGTGTACCTATTTGATTCACAAGTCTGATTTCAATTATCGTTTCATTCAGTATAAAAATTGTTTTAATATAAGTTTTAAAAATATTAAAAATTATTGGGGAGAATATTTGTAATAGAAATGAATCAACACTAGCACGAGGCAAAACGCTGGCTTAAATTACTTCGATAAACATACTTGGTTTTATATTTGGTGCCTAGATAGGTATACCACGTAATCAGTAACTAAACTGACTGAATGGTGTTCGTCACGCAACTGCTGGCTCTGGGTGGGGACCGAAACAACCGCCTCAGACTCATTACCCTGAATCAGTACCCGTCACTAATGCTTTTCTATATCCTCAACAATCTTTTATCCTGGACAAAAGGAACCCTGTGTTTACTCTGAACTTTTGTTTAAATTTTAATGATAATTATTTCAATATTTAAAAAAAAACGAGATCAAATACGTTTAAAAGTTCAGATTATTTTTAAGAACAGATTCCATATTTTACACAATGTAACAAAACATTTGTTAACTAACATAACAAAAGCTACACATACTGTTATTTGGGTCACTAATTATAGACATCGGGGCCCTCAGGGCCGCAGTTGGTACTAATTACGTCATTTATAGTATCTTACTTACTCAACATATGTCCGCAAGGTACTGAACTTTAGGAAATTATTGGGTTTTATTGACTGACGTACCCACATTACTAATATGAGCTCCCACTTGGGGTTAAGTAATTGTGGTCTGTAATGTTCATGATAACATATTCTACATTTTTTAGGTATCCAATAAAGTGTTACGGGAATTTCCTATTAGAATATTTTTTAATATTCTCTTGGTAAGTTTCATTTAGGAGATAGCGCTGTGTTTTTTTTCTTTAAGTTATGAAACTCAATACTTTATTTTACTTTTATAGAGTTTGGTATACCAACCCGTGTTATTTGAATTTAGTTCCGGACAGGCGTCCGGAACTAAATTCAATTAAAAAAAGCCTTTGTTTTATGATTAAATATCGTAGATTTAATAAAATACATCGAAATAAAGATAACCCAGATGATAATTTTACGTAGTTATCCATACACATTTTTTTTGAGAGTTCTAGGTCATTCATAAAAAGTGAATTCGCTTATATTTCAAAAAGAAGAAAACTGTTTTCTGCCTGTAATTTATTAAATAATTGGCAACCTCAAACATAATTAGTAGTGAAAACTACAAACAAGTTACTGCTACAAAAATCGAGAAAATAAATTATTTTCAAATATAGTTCATATTTCAATATTAAATCATTTATTTAAGGTTAGCATTTTTGTTTCTTATCAATTATTAGTACCAAATATATCTACGTAATGGCAGTAAAACGATTTTTTTATATACCAGGACTGCCGAGACATTTAAATTCTATTTTTTTCAGATTTCTTTGGAAATTGGGGTTGTCATCATCATCATCATCATCATCATCAGCCTATCGCAGTCCACTGCTGGACATAGGCCTCTCCAATTTCACGCCACTTAGTTCGATCTATGGCTTCTCGCATCCAGCTCCTGCCAGCCGTCTTGCGCAAATCATCGCTCCACCTAGCTTGTGGACGTCCTACACTACGTTTGCCGAGACGCGGTCTCCACTCAAGAACTCGTTTACCCCAACGGTTATCGGTTCTTCGGCAAATATGGCCAGCCCACTGCCACTTCAGCTTGCTAATCCTGTGGGCTACATCGATGACCCTGGTTCTTTGTCGGATCACCTCGTTTCTAATGCGATCCCTTAGAGAAATTGGGGTTGTCACAAATACAAAAACTAAAAAGGTTTAAATAGGCGACCAGAAAGTCTGGTATGATCTGTGTCTGGTCTGGTAGAAAGTTTTACCTTTATTCTGATGAAAGTATAAAATTTTAACCATCTTAAAAAAGAAGGTAATCTATTCAACTTAGTGCACTCTTTCATCAAAATCGGTTTAGTTAATATATGACCGGAGGTATAGGTAATATATGACCGGATGATGTAAAGCATTACTCCTATCATTATCTTATTGATTTGATTATGTATTATCCTCATGGTCCGATATTAGTAAAAATTCGTTTGTTGTAAGCGGGATGTCATCTTCGCCGAGGTTAAAGTAACGTTATCTGTTGAATCTTTTAACGATGCCAGAACATTATTTGGTTTGTTTACTTTTCTGTCACATTTACGTGTATTGTGTTCTCTGTCATAACGCCAATATTTATTTCTCGACTCAAACGCTTGTTCGGACAGCATGCCTATGGGTAAGGTGCTGGATTCTATAATTTGCCGACCGTGCATTAGTATTTTATGTAACGTAACTGACATATGGAACCATTTATACTGTTCAACATATGTATTTTGATCCGAAAAACGTCATTTACAAAATTCATAAAAATTTTCTGCATTAATTCCTAACCCACTCGATAGCGCTACTAAAATAGTATGTAAGTCTTTTACCAACCACGCCTCTATTCCTAAAATTTCAGCAAATGTTTTACGATGTTGGTCTGATACTGTTCGGGCAGTATTTCCGTCGTTAGTCGTTCCTGAGTTCGACGTACTATATCAACTAAGCATGAAATTTTGTTCCTTATTTCCTGTTGTATTTTCTTTTTGAGTTCTTCTACAGTTTTGGCTTCCGATGACTTTTTTAGCACTCTCCACTTCAAAACAGCTGGATTATTTTTATATCTTAAGTGCAAGTGTATTTTATATCTTAAGTATAGGGATTAGGTTTATGTTGTGACTTTATAGATGTTGCATCTTTCTTAGACCGAGTTGGGGTCTAAAGACATTCATTTATGACAGACTCGAGTTCCTGAGCAGAGCTTTTGTCAAATTTTTCTTCTGTTTTTAAATCACTAACCACTTTAGACACAACTTTAACAATTTTTGAGAGAGGTTCATTTTGTAGTAATATTTCTAGGCTCTTACGAGCACGTCGCTCTTGACGGTCATATTGGCTATCGTGTGAAGACCAAATTGATGGCATATAAAAAGAAGATTGTTCTTATCGCATAGCTGATCCTTGAAGAGATTCTTGACGCGGAAAACTAGCAGATTGCAATGAGAATAAAGCCGAAAAATTATTTAAAACTGCAGCACTTGAAGTCTCAGTATCTTGTTGTTAGTTAGGTGTCTCCTCTGTTTCTGTTGCACTTTTTGACATTGTAGTACCAAGTGGAATGTTAAAAAGTGTATTAAGCCACTTGTCGTTCTTTTTACGAAAGTGCTCGAAATTTCTTTTACAGTCGTTGTACCGTTTCTCGCAATTTTTCAGAAATTTAGTAATATTTTCTTTAATACATTTGCTTTCATAATTAAAATTAGTAGGTACGCCATTTGGATATAATGCATTTAATACAATCAATGTTCGTTCATTCATCTCAATGTCTAAAGGTCTATTCTTTGGTCCAGATAAACGAGCCTTTTCTAAAAATATATTCAAAATATTCAGTTTCGTAAGATTTTTCGCATCCGTATTTATGCTGTAGTCGTCGTTGTTTACCACTAGCCGACAAGTATGAGGGTTGGCGCCCTTGCAGTAAGTCCTCTGGTCGGGGCCCAGAAAGATATTCCTCAACAGAATGGGTCAGTTTCTGTTGAGGTAAAGCAGTGTCATGGGTCTTTGACGGCTCCTTGACACCTCACCTCCGCTTTTCCAGTTATTATGTATAGGCATTGGGTTTTAGCAATTGCCTAACGAGGGTGAACCACTTCCCAATACCACATAATAACTTTCATCGAAGTATAACATTTTTATGTAACCTGCCACTGTCTTAAGGTAAGTATTATATAAGTCACATATGGCTCACCATACATTGGGAAAAAGCGCCTATTCAGAAACACACAGCAATTGTTTGCTTTTCTAAACTAGTAGGCACCTGGTGGTGCGACAACCCTAACCAAAAACTTTAAAAATTATTATTTATGAAGTCTTGCAGTTTTAACATCTGATTTCTTTTGTGAGAGTACATATTAGTGTAACTGACAAATTGCCTTTAGAAAAAATGCTAATACCTAAAGAAGCCTTGGGAAAAAAAATATTTCGAAATTATAAAAAAAAAGTTTTTTATTTAAAACTGCCCAGTTCTGTAAAGCCTTTTTTTGCCTATATTATGCCTTTATCACAAATATTTCTTTTTATAATAAGTTAATTAAATATATATATTTAAAAACAGATATAATGCATTTTTCTGGTTTCCATGGATATTTCATATTTTTTCTAATATTTCAAAAACTATTGATATATTATATATAAAACACCCCTGAATAAAACTCTCATGACTTTATGTTAAATAAAGTCATGAGAGTTTTATTCAGGGGTGTTTTGTAACGACATTTATCGAAAATTCTACCAACTGAGGGTGTAAGGCATTTTAACACATTGCGCGTTGGCATAAAAGATAAAACCTCCTTTCTAAGGAGTGGGCTATATCCAGCAGTGAAGTGTTGAAGACTGTTGAAGGGATGTGTGTAATGTGAGTATAGTATGTTATTTTTATATTATTTATAGGCTCAAAATAATAATTTCTACACATTACTTACATGCTCATGTAGTGTAGGACACCCACAGGCCAGGTGGAGTGACGACATGCGCAGGATAACTGGCAGTTGCTGTGTCTGTGTAGCTCTAATAGACTAATGATGATGATTGGTTATATGTGATGTTAGTACTCCAATTGTGCCGGCAGGGTTTGAGAGCTATGCCATATGGCCCAATCACGGCCCTGTAAAGCCTAAAATATCTTAATATTCCTTTCTTTAGTTTTCGACAAAAATTACCAAATAAACGCTTTTTAAAAATTTCAATAACAAAACGGTTTCATAACAATAATACTAGTTCTAACAAGTTTAATACTGTTATAAACCCAATATAGTGCTACATCTAAAACGCTGCTAAATTGATCTAAGCCTATAAAAACTTTTGGCCACTAAGCATGAAATATTTCTCGAATTTTCTAGAACTAAACTGGTATGCGGAGTAATATCTCATCTCGGCGGCCAATGAAAAAGTTTTAACGTCCAAATATGATGTAGCTGAAGTGTGCATTTTCCGATATCTATTGTACGGCGACCATCATAAAGTTCCAAATGTTAAAGTTATGAGAACATCTTCATTGGACTTTGGTATCAGCTTTAAATTTATCGTCCAGTTTTATATTTGTCACGTTTTATATACCTATGGTTACTAATCTCCGTTAGTCTGCCAAGTTTTTGTCGTTATCGTTCGATTTTTAAATAGCTTTATGAAAACTTTCAAATATTACTCATCCGGAAAGAGTATGAATAAAAAGCTTTTCTATATTTTATCTGGATGAAAATTTTATCGAAGCTAATCTAGTTATCAGCTCCTCAGGCAAGTCGCAGTTTATAAACATAAACGTTTATAGAAAACTAACAAATTTTCGGAAATGACGTCGCTGAGTGCTTACTTGGTCTTAACAAAATATTAGCCAATAACACAAGATAATAAACGCGGTAGTGATCCATTACTCGTATTATATAGAGCGCGAAACACTTCCAACTTGGTTAAAGGGTCTGATTTCTCGTTTTTCTTATGATGAAATTTTTTAATTGGTCAAGTTATTTATTGAATAAAAAGCCTATGCTTAGTCTTTTCAAAAATCTGGAAATTTTATTTTTTGGGAGTAAGTTTTTCTCTGTTGTCTTTTTTTCGTCATATTTTCCTCTAGACTAAATGTGTTTATATTGCGTGTAAAAACCGTAAATTTGTCTGTTTTTTTAAGTATGATATTACTGCATATGTACCTTCTTGTATGTATATCTTAATAGAAACATGAAAAAATGCAACTATACTACATACTTTCATATACCAAAATTTATGGCTTTTATGAGTCTGGAGATGTGTTCGCTGTTTTGATTCTCGATTAATTTCGAACGTCTTGTTTAAAGTCTATCTAGTAGGTGAACTTGGAAAACATACAAATGAACTTATAAGTTGAGTCACGACTAACATAATATTAGATTATAAACTAATCAAATAACATAGATGTCGTAGATAATAATTTCCTCGCACCGTACAGCGTAGCGTATCGTGTGGGTAGGTAGTATCACATCAATAACGCTACGCCTTTGCTACGTCGTAGCGTGACTCGCATTCGTCAATTAGCTGGTATCTAATCTAAATTACATTACATAATATTAGCTGGGGAAAAGTTAACAGTAGATGGATATACACGAGTGAATAATTTTAGCACAAGTGCTATGCGGATAAAATATCTTGTTTTTATTATGTTTACTTGGCATGTTTTGCTTCAAATATTCAGTAATTAAGTCTTTTTTAATATTATTCTTCTCACGTTCCTAGAATACTTGCGAGTATTTTCGTTGAAAGAGATAGAAGTGTGTAATAGGAGACTGAGAAAGCTTAGGTAATTTGATATATTTAGTATTATGTCCTCGTAATAGGTCCTAATGAGGTATGGTGTCGATTTGGGGCGGATCTGAAAACACATGATCCGGATCTTTCCAGAATAGAGCTCCAGTGGCTAGGGGTGGTTTTTAGAAGAAAACCCAAAACCAAATCTGACTTTTGAATCCCCAAGGAGAAAGGAAAGAATATGCCACCCCGTCAAGTAAAAGAGGGTTATTTAATTTAACTGATTCGTGCATAAATAAACTTCACTGTTCCAGAGGCAGTTGGTGAATGCTAGAAGAGACAAAATCAATTTCTAAAAGACAGTTTCTACATAATAGTATTGGAAGAAAATAAAAGGCAAGAGGAAACTAGGACCTCCTAGATTGAAATACATGCAGCAGGTGAAAGCAATTCGGTGGCGCAGTGGTAGCGTATGCGAATCCTGTGCTTGAGGTCTCAGGTTCGATTCTCGGGTCGAACCAAATGTTTGTTTGATCTGCAAATATTTGTTTCGGATTTTGGGTGTTTGTTGTGTATAATAAGTACGTATTTACAAAAAAAGTATTAATGTATTTCTATCAGTTGTCTATTACCCATAACATAAGGTCTACTTAGCTTGGGATTAGAAGGCGTTGTGTGGTAAATATCCGAAACATTTATTTTATTTATTAATTGCTCTAAGTGGTCCAGCTTCAAAATTGTTTGTTAGAGAGAGAAACTATATTTACTGTTTGATTGTGTACTTCAAAAAAATTAAGGGAATAATCCAGTTGCAGGTTGTGACGTAAAAATTATCACATTTTTGGTGAAAAGAAAATATTTTTTATTATTTTTAATTTGTTTATTTTTAATTTTATTATACCCAGTGTTACTTTCACAACAAAGACTAATCTGTTGACACCACTAACATAAAAACAAGGTAAGATGTTTAGGCTTTGGGCATGCCAAAGAAATATATATACATATACACTCGAAAAACACAAACTTCCTTTTTCCGCAGTCGGGTAAAAACAGGAACAAACGTCAAAATAATGACAATTTGCATTTTCTACACACCGAAATATGTAGAGCTTAAACCTTAAGCGAACACTCCGGTTAAGGTAGCACTAGGGTAAATTACTGAATGAATAATTTCAACGTGTTCTCCTACGTGTCATTAATATTTACTTAATTATATTTTACGACTTACCTAACACTTAAGTGAGGCCCTAACTTCAGCACTAATTTATACAGGAGCCTAACTAGGGACCATCCATACTTTATACATTTCAAGGACCAACAAAATAAGATATTATGTTAATACCGCAAATGGACTTAATAAGATTCATGACATTACATCTCCATATCTAAAGGACTAAAATATATTAACATACAAAATTTTTACTGTACGTGAAACTTAGATAGAATTTACTGTACTTTACTTAACTGCATTAGCAGTATCTGAATATTGTTTTGGTAATTTTTTGCCTACTTTGCATACCTTTTTAATATTATTTTCGCAAAAAAATTGATGGTTTTTAAATTGGATTTGGTAGTGGTTTTAAAATTGCTAAATAAGTGATTGGAATTAAATCACATGAATAGCATAAATCTTTTATTTTATGTTGAAGGTACCGAGATGACTCTACTCTGCTTGATGGAAAGCATAGGCAGTTTCCAAGAGTGGTGGTCACCATCCTCAATTCGAACGTGGATAGAGCATCATGGTGACCCCCACTAGGGCGGCCTAATGAGATGCTTTTTCACGCCCTGCTTAAAGGACCCAGGATCATAATGGGAGGGAAAAACAGGCGGTGGTAGCGAGTTCCACGCTTAAAGCGCTCGGCACAAGATAGAAGAACCAAAACTTTGCGTTCGAGAGCGCCACTTTAAAGAGTGCCTCAGAAGACCAGTATTGTCCTGTAGAGGAAGGAACAAGGGGGAACCAGTTGGAAAAGCTCTTCAGAATACTTCTCATGATGCAGGCGATAGAAAGCTGCTCTCTTAATGGGGCATCTCTTAATGGGGCAGTGAGAAAATACAGGATTTTCTCACTGCCCCATTAAGAGATGCAGCTCAGGACCAAGTCAAGCTCAGCGACAACGTCCCGTCGTTTTTTCTCAAAGTCTGCAGACTTGGCTGTAGGGTGACCAAAATATCACCCATGAACTGTACTGCCATCTGCATAACAATGTGTATTGCCAAGGGCCTATATGTCATTGATATGCAGAAGAAACAGCGTGGGGTTCACTAGAGATTATTAATAATAATAATAATATAGCCTTTTATTCAGATCTCTTAATTAAGAGAGAGTGACCAATAAACCAAGGCCGGTATTGTGTTCATTCATAAATAACTGGAAGAAGAATGAAATTATTAAAAACAAAAGGAATTTTAAAACAATCCACGTTAATGAGGACTACTCGAAAGAAGTGTTGGAAAGAAGGAAAGAGTTACAACCAAAGTTGGTTGAAGAGAGGAAAAAGGGTAATACGGCATACTTGAAATATGATAAACTAATAGTTAAAAAGAACAATACCAGTCAAGAGAAAAGGAAAAGAGAAATATCCGTTTCACCCTGTAACTATAACAACCAGCCAAAAAAGCAACAAACTATAAACACAACTAAGTCTAACAGAACTTTTATAATGCTTTTGATATAATGATATCCAGATCTGACTCCTTTCCGACACTCAATACTAAACGAAATCAATAGCAACTAAAAAGCCGCAAACGGAAACCAAAACCGATCAAAGAAGCAACCAACAAAGAAACAACAAAACAGCAAACTCCCCCAAGCCGACTGGTCCTCGTGGGGGAAAGAGACCACAACCCTCAAACATCAAAAGTTAAAAAGCACCAAAAACCAGTAATATACATAGCATCCCTTAATGCAGATGGGATGACGACATTAGCAAGTAGCTGGAGTCACGTGGAACAGAGTGACACAGGAAAGGAAACAATGGAAAAGGTTGGAGGAGGCCTTTGTCGATTGGCAAACAGATCTAGGAAAGATAACCAAGCAACAGATGTTAGTTTAAGTAGTTTATCTAGTTTAAGAGTCGAATGTTATTACTTTATAAGAGAAAGGCATTGTAATTAATTAAGAGATCTGAATAAAAGGCTATATTATTATTACACCAGAGATTACCTGCCGAAAATCAGATATTGTACCGTCACAAAGGACCATAATACGGCGCTGGTGTAGGAAAGGAAATCAAATAAGAATCGAAATGCTTTTCATGTGACATAATATAGGGATAAAGATAACGAAAGAAACGAAACGAATAAGAAGAAGTATAACTAAAATAAATATTATCAATACAGTTTTATCTTAATAAATACTAAAAGTATCTGGCACCTATCAGCTTAAAAAAAATAGCTAAGTTCTCTTGCGGTTCTTAGTAAAGACGCTTTAAATTGTGGAATCTGATACCTATCTTGTATGTTATAGTCATGTTTCTGCATTGCCATAATGTATAATAAATAAAATGGTACTAAAATAAGGTGGCAATGAAGTAATTTGCTGACATATTCATACATTGACTCCAGTATGGTGATTTTAAATTATAGATTTCTAAGTACCTAGTTAATATGGTTTCAGGGTATCCAAACGATAATACCATAAGGTTACCACATTGTTGTAATTGGGATAACAATGTAATAATTCATGGTACTACATCTTTATTCATATTTATTCTATCCCTAATAGCTAATACGATGATAAGTGTCAAACATATTCTCACGCTGTAAGTACTCGTTATGACACAGTATCTTTAAAAGTCAAGAATATAGAACATTATAATCTTTTAAAGTATGTATGATTTTTTATAATTTATTCTTTTTAGATAATATCTCACTTGTTTGTAAACTACCGCTATAGTTAAAAATTAAAATCCGCGTTAAGTTTTCTGGAAGAAATCGCCGTGAGCGATAAGACCGCCGATTGTTACATTTATACGTTTTTGTAATCCATTTTGTATTTTTTGTTATTATATGTATGTAATATATAAAAATAATAAATAAAATAAAAGTCTAGTCGGTAGAATAATTTTAAAAAATGTGTTAATAGTTTTTTAAGTTCAAAATAACTAAATTAAAAACAATAAATAACTCTATTTCTTTACGCTTAATGTATCTAAACATAGAGTTCCAGATAAACAAATCTAAAAAATATATAAAAAATTAAAAATTAAGTAGTCAATGAAGTATGCACACACACACAGATACACGAGCACATTAAAATCTACTTAGTATAATGACACTCGCCTATTTGTTAACAGTTTGAAAGATTTTATCGTGTCAGTACTTTACAAAGTGTTTCACAGGAACACTAATGAAGAGAGTGCAAGTGGTGAAACTTTGGAATAAGATTGAGCCAGAGATTTACCTGAACAAGACTTTACTGTTATTTTATTCAACATGGACTTCATGGGGAATACAATGAGTTCTAATTTAGCTTACTACCCAATGCTCGGGCGGTGTGCTCTGACAATTTATATAACGGCTATATTATCGCATAAATTTATTAATCTACAAGCCTTTCGAGAGTATAGCTTGTGGGTTGTTAACTTTTATTTGATGTTTTTTTCTTTAACAATAGAAATACAGATAAAATAAAAGTTACTATTTTGTAAAATATTAAATGCTTGAGAAGCGTGTTGTATTGTTTTTATCAGAAATTGCTGTTAGGGCAAAACTACTACTGATGCTATTTAAAGTATAGGATTTGTCTAGTAGAGTATGTGATAATCACAGGTTATCAATTAGAAACTGCTTTTAGAGATAATATTATATTGATTATTCCATGTTGAAATTCTGTCTGTGTTATTGTTCATTTTATTCTTAAGATAATATACGAGAAAGAAGATATAATATGCATCAAATGATTATGATCAAGGACAATCATGCATATAAAGATGCATCAGAATGGATAATGATACTAAATACTCGTATAGCGGAGTTCAGTACTTACTTTTGAAATTATTTAAAATTAATGATTTTTTATACGTAAAAGAGTTGCAAAAAAACAAAAGATGAAACTATTACTTTCTATTTACATGTAAAGAGACATCTCAATTATTTGCCTTAAAGATAGTGTAATAGCTAAATTCCTGCTAAGATATTCGACCTAAAATGATTACGAACTTACAGCATCAAATTCTTCTCTATCGATAATGAAGCAAATATGATGTCCTAAATGCGCAGTCATCAGGTGTATCCGATATACTAATATATAATAAGTTTCTTACATATTCTAGAGTCTAACACATACTAAAGAAATAATAGCTTTCCTCCAAAATTTCAGAACTTATACTTTATATATATATGACCCGCATGTTACAATACAATACTTAATAAATTACTGCCTCTAAGCCACCAACCTATATCGAAAGCGAATGATGTTACAACCTATTAGTTAGGTTATTAGACGTAACATTGACAACAATAAAGACCTTCTTTTATGAGGCTTCTTGATCTCCGTGATTGGATACGAATATCCAAGTCCCCAGACAATCGTCCTTAATATAACGCGAATAGGTATCTCACCAAATGATAGGGCTTAGAATTTGTAATAAAATATTCATGACTGTGATTTCGAGCGAGAGTAGAGATCAAACAGTTTTTAGCTGCGTTCCTTCATCAAAAAACACTAATTCAAGTATTTATTTTAACGTAAAACATTGTTTTTTTAGAAAAATGCTTACTTATAGAGAATATAAATAATTTCTTCTGACATTAATTTAAAAAGTGAGTTCTTGTGATCATCAGGGCGTGTTTTCAGTGATGGGGTGACAAGAAAAGCTTTATATCGCAGTGAATGGAAACCTTGATCGCTGACGTCAACAAAAATGTTACAGAGATTGAGATAGATACTTAACGTTAAACATAGACGTAAAAATATGTTTCGCTTGTACTTTTGAGTACGTAATGCGGGCAGGCTTGAACCAAGTATGGGTACATGTGTAGGTACAGACGATTGATTTTTGTACTCTGGCATGACAGGACACGATCCCACTTTTGTTATCTCACTAAGACATAATTAATTATGCGATCATAAAATTTTCCTTGATGCTGCTTTTTTGGGTACATGGACTGGATTTTTCAGATTTATCGTTTTCCTTAAGTAGACAGTAATCATTAAGTCATAAAGCGCAGATTGAAATAGTTCTAT
>PKRV01000557.1:916265-1015732 GCA_003709505.1 Hyphantria cunea | reverse complement strand
ATATATATATATATATATATTACGTATGACGATCTAACAGGAATTTAAAAAATAAACAAAATGTCTTCAACTTATTCAACATTACATTGAATTCTAAAATATTTCTTACTTGTGACTTTTAGCTTGACTAGAGTTGTTTGTTGAGCTAAAACTATTACACCGTCGGTCCATTAGCTTCTCTAATTGCACCATTTATCGCCCGAGTTGTATGGACAAGGTATTTTTCGTTCTTTGTTTTAACGTACTAAACCGTTATTAGATTGTAAGAACCATTGCAGGGTTATAAACTAAATAAACAGGGTTTGTTTTGTAGTGTTCTTTACTTTGGGTACCATACTGTGCGAACTATACGTAAATATAAGCCAATAAAAATACCAACCTTTTGAGATAAAATCATAAGACTGATTCAACAGCAGTCTAATGTCTGTAACGACCTCATGGATGAATGGCAACAACAATGGGACGAATCTAAGGGGCGCCACCCTTACCAATTCTTTCCATCTGTTCACGAACGGTTGTCGAGGTCATGGCTCGAGGTGGATCACTGTGTAGCTCAATTTCTTACTGGCCACGGCAATACGAGAAAACTATATTCATTTAAATTAGACGAATCACCATTCTCAACCGGCTGTGAAGAGTCGGCTTGTCATATCCTCTGGGAATGCAGTCTTTGGTGCAATGAACGTAACATAATGATAAACAGCTTACAAGTGATATCTGGGACGGTATACAATGGGGATCTTGTGTCAACTGCGGTGAATTTACGTGCGTACGTTTAGACGATACTGCCATACCTACTAAAGTAATCAGATATTACTCACTGAGGACCCATAATATTTTTTATCCATGGTGCTTTCCCGGTTTGAAAAATATGTCTTCCTATTTTGACTCCATTTTGTCTCCCGCTTTGCTAAGGAGGGAAGTGGACATTTCTTTCCAACTCCTCCAGTTTTCTTCTGATTAATTTTGTTGTGGGTTCCAAGACAGTTTAATTCTTCCTGGGACTTCCATTTTGTGTCCAGTTTAAACAGACGGGTTATTTATCAAACATCGCAAGGAAATAATATTTTATTATGTTAGACACAAAAGACTTTAATTTCAAAGATTAATTGAGAATAAAAATTCTGTCAAGAACTAGCTTAAAATTAAACGTCGTTATTTATGTGGTTAAATGAACAATAAAGGTATATAATTCATATCACAAACAAAACCAAAATGTACATATATCTTGTTTAAGTAGTATTATGTATAACGATTTTTTTAATTAGTAAAATATAAGTTACACCGTGTATACAAGTAGTAAACGCTTGGTTGCAGGGTGGTTTTTCTTTGCGACTCATTTGTCCAACTTCAGCCAAATAAAACAGGTACCTATTAGTTTAATGCACCTATTAAAACCATATTAGAAAGAAAGAAAAAATTGTAAGACAATTGATTCTCAAAAAATGGTTTTAGTTCACATATATTCATATTTATGTACCTTTGACGTCACATAAACTAAACATGCTGTCTCTCTCCCTCTTGCTTCTTATTTGTTATTAGTAGCCAGCTGTGCCTGTGACGTGTCGTTTGATTCCTTAGGGTTCCAAACCCCCTTTCTTATGGGTTTTCTCTCATCACGTTTCACTCGTAAAATTGTCACATCTGCGCCTTGTAAATACTTCCGAATAAAACTAGGATATTAACGTGTATTAACTGTTTTATTATAATAGACATAAAATAAATTTACTTTCACTTGTAAATAAGGCATATATATTTATTGAAAATTAATTTATTATAACATAATAAGCATTATCTGTATGTTTTTTTTGTAGCCGACTTTTGTAAGCGTTTGACAATTTTTTAAGCTAAAATATGTTTATCCTACTTACTTTCTAATTGGAAAATATACATGTTCATATAACAGGTTGTTAAAAACGGACGGATATTTGCCAACCATATTATACACAATACATGTGTGTTCTTTGAATATCATAACATACACAAACAAAATTTTATAAACTTATGTTTTTCCTGTACAGTTTAAAGCTTTAGTTAATCTAACTGTTAACTTTTTGTATTAAATTCAATTTGTACAATGTTATACAATATTATATTTCTATTATTTAGTTCTTCTATTAATATTTCTATTAATTAATATATCTAACAAGATTGATAAGTACGAACTCAAAAGAAAGCGGAAAATTTCCAACCTTGTTTATAAAATAAATTTAATACACAAAAACCCAGCAATACTGTTTCTCCTATCAATTTATCAAATAAAAACAGCAAGTTATTACTACTAGAACAAGATAATACCGCATAGCATCCTTGTTTACATCGACAAATATGAAAGTTGAATAACACTTGAAGTGTGAAAACTTCAAATATTTTTATAAGTTACTGGCGATTGAGTTACAGTTCCATTTCATGGTGCAATACAAGAGAATGAAGGTGCATAGATCTATGGGAATGTTGGTCATTTAGAGGTCAATCACCCCAAGGAAGCCGCATTGAAAATAACAGTCTTGTTATGTGTTAAAGATAGTGTTACACATGGAATTTCTGCACTTAGTTATTTCATGACATTTTAAGGAACATTTCTTCCAGTGTCGCAATTAAAACGGTATCAATATGGTAAACTGTGTTATTAGTATAATGTTTATTCTATCTGTTCAAGGGGTTAAAATAATTGTATTGAAAATTAATTATACCTTGCATCAGAAACCGTCGATACTAGTTAAAGGTGACGAACTAATACTTTACTAGCTCAGTACTGATATATATGGTTATACTTTTGCTCAACAATAGTATGAAGAGTTAGTAGTTTGATTTTTATAATTGTATGCTTTTGATTTCAAATGGTTAATTTGTCTAGTCACTCGTTGTGTCTCAATCTTTTTATTTCAACTTAGATAGCGCCACGTCGCCCACGTCTCAAGATATTGGGCGGATCAAAATTATGTGCATTCCGACTAAATGGACGGTTGTAATATCAAGACCTTTTTCAGGTCCCGCACTGAGAAGCACAAAAGAGATCTTCTTATATCAGGGTAATGGAAGCCATGGCTTTGTTAATGGTGCTGGGATGAGGCTATTTAGTTTTATGTTTAATATATGTTTATTGTGTTGGACACAAGTAGAATTAGGAATGTTAGGTTGTTTAGTTGGAAGATGTGGTAACCGTTTTGCATGAAAAGTATTGTGTGTGCTAAACGTAGCAATTATTCGAATGCGATTTGTCTGTACAAATGTATAATTATACAAATTTAAACATAGTTTATATTTGATTCGAGTTTATATCACTTAACTTAGACTTTTCTATTGTTCCTTATATTCGTTGGGTCGTATTATTTTCAGATATGCATTTAAGATAAATATTGTTATAAATAAATTATGGTTTCATACATGTATGTTGTTGTAATTATCCTTCATTTTACTTATATACACTTTTTGTATTCTATTAGCTTTCTTGTACTCAATTGAGCCACGTCTAAAATTAAAAACAAGAACCTATTGAATCACAAAAGGTATTTTGCATTGGGTCTTGATTGTAGCTGCAATGCCAGGTAAGAAACTCTAAAAATTTAAAACTATACAATCAAATAAATACCTAATTAATATCAAGTGTAACTCGGACAAAGTCAGACTGCTATCCTCGAAGGCAATGCTAGCATTACCTAATCTAATTGAAACCGCAGCAAGAAACATAGCAATAAGAGTTACCTGCTATCGCTATTGGCTGTGAAAAAGAACAAAGTTTCTAGCAACTTGCAAGATGTAATCTAGTTTGAACGTAAAACTCTGTGGATCGTGTGTGTGTTATGATTTTACTGTGCGATCTTACAAGACTGTAGAGCAAGCGAATGTACACACGTAATACTTATTACTTTATTCTTACTAATTATGTGAGTACCATTATTTATATTTTAGTAAGTCAATGGTGTTTTTATAATATTGTAAAGTATATAATTAGGAAAACTTATAAATTAAATGTGAGATACAATATATGAGAACTTTATGTATTAGTTGAAAGAGTCGCTATTCACTTAAATATTTCATAAACAATTCCTTTTCCTTAATGTGTATTCTTTTATTTTTCTTATCTGTGTATATTTCAAATATTTGCATAATGTCTACATACTTCGCTTTCTTATTTAGGGGTTATTGCTCCCGTCTGGCAAATATTCATAGCTGAAATAATTTCCTTGAATGCTGTGATAGCAGTGGACAAATTTGCTTTACCTCAATAACTTGTGACTGGTTTTTATTGAATCGTTTCGATATAAGAATGGGTGTTGGAAGTTTCACGTGGCGCCAGCATCAGACTCCAATTTTGATAGTCAACATTTTTAAAAAGCGCTCCAACGTTCTTCACAAGTTGTAGTGCAACCTAGTTTCCATTTTATTTTCCATTGTATCTCTGATTGTAAGAACACTTATAATTCCTTCAGTATTAAAGATAAGTTTAGTAGCTCTACAGTTATTTTTAATTGCGATTTTTGATCAGAATTTTAATGTTGTTTCTATAATTGTGTCGTAATTGTTATAACCAATTATGACCTTTTTTGTTCCTGAAAAGTAAATAATTATAGATATTAATAATAAGTGTGTGTGAGTGTGTGTGGGAGTGTGTCTATGCATGCACAATAGTGAGAATATATTTAATATTATTTATAAGATAATGTATAGAACGGCATGATTTAATTCATTTTAGTAACAATAGATAAGGAAAGCTCGACCTTAACGAACAATAACATTAGGTTTCAAACTAGTTTCTTGTCACAATATTGATCTAGCCATATTTTCATGCAACTTTTTTCTTGATCACATAGACTAGACGACGGCCGGTAGAAAGCGTCGTGTAATGACTCTTGCTGTCATTAGCCAACCTCTCGCGGCAGATTGAAAATTTAACGAGCATCCCTGATACAGACTACCGTGAATCTTAATAGTCTGTATAGTGCTGTTTATATTTTTAATCTCAGCTTTTAGTGTACTTAAGATATATATGCATGTATTATACTCTAGCTTTTTTTGAAGGGTTTGTTCTTTAATAGTTAAAGTTAAAGGCAGATGTGCTGTTCTTCAATTGTTTTTTATCTTTGCTCTCCAGTATGATAACGCGATATTTTACTATCCGTAAATGTTACTAGTCATTTCAGAATACTATTTAAAGTTTACTAGATGCGACTTAAAACTGAGGTGATGACGTTTTTTGTTTATGTTATTGCATAACATCTGTGCTGTATTAGAAAAAAAATATTTCTATTATATTTATTTAAGCAGTAATATGTAACGTCAAAACTATTAACTTATCTCTTGAAACTGCAATGTGATGTGTGTCAGTAGAAAAATATTAAAATATGTTACATAGTCGTATAATTTATCTAATTTAAAATAATATTTATATAAAAGTCTGATATCCTGATCAATGTTATTAGCACGCTATCGTCAAGAGGCTTCTCAGTAAAAGGATATTTCCTACGAAACGTTACATAATTTTTACATTCAAGTGTACTCAGTACTGTGAAGTGGTTCGCTACAGACGCAGGGAATTCCATTAGCGAGTTTTGGACGTAGGCCAGACTAGTCGTGCGAATCGAAAGATTTTATGTTTAGTAGACACAAAAATAGGTAAAATGTGTTTTGAAATTAAAAACAATTTAAATATGCGCAGTTAATTTAGCGCGTGAATGATATGCAAAATAAAGTGCATAGAGTGCATTCATTTAGAAAATTAAATGTAAACGTTGGACATACGTATATAAATTTTATATTTCATAAAATACTTATTTTATACTGTTTTTTAACAAATGGGAAACAAAATCGAAACTGAAAACGCCAAAAATCGTCACAAAGTTATCGAGCGATATATTTTTCATTTAAATTTTCACGTCAATTGGTGCAGAGCTTATATAAATAGGGGTGTATAAATCGTCATCATCTTCCTAGCCTTTGTTTTTCCCAAGATTATTTAGGGTCGGTTACTAGTTCAACCTGTTTCACCTGAATACCAATTTTTACACAGAGCGATTGGCATCTGACCTATGCAACCATGAGGGTGAGCTGAATTCGAATGTTGAACTAGTTGTCGGTATATTTTAGGGCACTGACTTCCCAATAACGATTTTTTTATTATAATTCACAAAATTGATGTAAAATGTTACTTGCATGCATATATAATGATAAAATCACATTATAGCGTCCGATTTACATCTACTAGATGTGAATCTAACATTTAAAACTAAAGCTAAATAAATAGCGATTGCTATAGATCTTCATGACAACCGGCACCAACGGTTTAACGTGGTTTCTGAGGCACGGGCGGGAAACACCGCCATCTTCCATGCTCTGGGCTGCCATTAAGAACTTCTTGTAACAAAAATCCAACAGCAGACCGACTTGGGAATCGTATCTCAGACCTCTTGATCTGCAGTAACTTACACTAACCATTAGACTAGCGAGGCAGGCAACGATAAATACATCAGAGAAATAACATATTATGGCATTTAAGTTTATGACTAACTTTCAAAACCAGAAGAAACACCCTGTCTATATCTATATCATTTACTATTAATGAACTGAACGAAATCCCGAATCCGTTATTCAGCGAACATTATACGAAAAGATAACTCCACCGTGCAGAAATAAATCCAGTCTACGAAGCTACTGCGTGGGAAAACCAGTGACCCGAAAACGCACGCAGATCAATAAATAGTTTCGTTGACATCACTTATTACTTATACCTTCTTACCCCTCTGACTGTTCTGTTATTTTATATTCATTGACAAACCCTAACAAACCAGCTGTTGAGACCACGAATTAAAATGTACTGTCCACTTCATCCGAGTGGACCTCAAATAATCAGAAAACTCAAAGTTCACTTTGAATATCGTCAGACTAAAGGGGATGACGTCATTGATGCAAATGTCGCGTTCAGTTTGCTATGAATGTTTTCAACTTTTCAAAGCAGACTTTATTCATAAAATTTCGTAAAATGAAAATTACTTGTTATGTTTTTGTTTTCACGCATACCATGACTGATGAAGTTAGAACGATTATTTCATTCTAACTTCACCGGTCGACGAATTAAAAAAGTTATTGTATCATATTTCTATTACGATGAAGTTTACATTTACATATGTACTCGTACATATCTCATACGTCTTAAAGTTGTCAACGCTCGAAAGCGATAAACGTCATTACAGACATTGATTTATGAACAATTTTCAATAAATTTCAACAGTAATATACCGGTACCCACACAAATCAAATTGCTTTACTGTAAAAATATTCAGTTATTCGCTTCAATCTTTCATAGAATGCAACATCAATGCATTATGTTACAACTTGGTGCGTTCTCGATTTAAACTCGTGTGTGAATTATACATGAGATGATATTCTCAATCTGTCGCATGAACTGTCCATTTTACATGAGCTACCGTGCCTCTTTAAACTTGGTGTAATGTTGTTCCACCCACGGTTTATTTTCAAGGAACGAGAGATCATCCTACGATGGTTTTTAAAAGCTTATGTTTTCGTTGGCGGCGAAAGTTTGACAAATAGCTGGTAGTGCAGTTTCAGTTCGTACGATAAGCCGATACGTCCCCTTCGTGTGTGAGCGTTTCTCAACTATCAGTTTCGAGTTTGTCCGTCCTCGGTGATTTATGTTATCGCTTTCTTTTTGTCGCACAAATGTTTTCCTTTGTTTAAGTGTTTTATTATGAAATTATGTAGAATAAAATAGTATTTCAGAGATAAGTAATGAATGTATATGTAAACATATTTATAAACATATTATTATTCAGCTACACTTGTGCTCCTAATGCTAATTTTGTATGTACAACTTTGAGTTTATGTTATCTGGTTTTAAATAAATTATCTTATTATATATTTATAATAGTGTTCTACTGTGCGTTATTGCATGGTGTTATGTTTTCAGGATTGAAATTGTAGAAATGAAAATTAGGACATAAATTTTTTTTGCCTATAATCCCCATGTGGTGATGAATCAAAAACACGTGATGTCTCTACTTACCCCGTGGGTGTCGTAAAAGGCGGCTTATTGAGCAAACTCTGCAAGAGAATTTTTATGAAATGATTCACATACTCGTAAAATGGTCCAAATTTAAAAGTCCTTTACATAATTGTGATTAAAAAAAACTATTAAATATGAAGCACAACCTACCAATATCGCTGGAATCTATGCAAAATCATTCATGAAACGGACAAAAAGAATACCTAAACTCAGAAATGCCATTTATAAATTTCACAAAGTGTTGTGCCATGTGGGAGTCGGACTCACAACACTCAGTCCAGTAAGAATCAGCGAGGAGATCTCTTAACCACTCAAGAGTGCTGTCAAGAGTTTGTTTGTTTAAAATGATGTTTGCAATAAAACCAAGTTAACAGAGAGATCATGGAGTTGGTACGCCCTCTTTAAACTTAGGCAATATAGTTTGACGTTCGGTAATAGACAAACTTGGGTGCGCTCGCTGTGCTAGCTTTGTACAATGACATGCTACATACAGTTTAATTATCGACGCTGGGGCCTAATTACGTCACGAGCTCATTAGAAAAAGACAGTGTGAAGCTAGTTCGAAATAGGTGCAACGTATGACAAAGTAATTAATTATGTTTTTGTGTAAAAATGCTCTTCTCAACTAGGGATCACAATGAGGAAGTTAACAATTTATTTTGTATGTGAGTTACTAAGGTTAATTTCATGTCGAGTTTTTATTAATTTAAAGTTGTAAAATATAGTAAGTAAATTTGTGTGTGTGGAAGAACAGCTGTCATATCCCTACAACACAAAGAGAAGATCCTCCGATCAGGCGGGGTAATGTTCCAAAGTTGTATTTAAGCTGATCGGTGTGAGAACTTTTATATCGCGATTCAGGATTACTAGCTGCTTCGTTTCATTTGTTACTCCTTAGTTCGGTATATCTTCGGTAGATGGCGCTATGGCGTGTTTTCTGTTGAACCGTATGTAGAAGTCGCCACAGTTTGCTATATGGATAGGTAACACAAGCTTGAAATCATTATCATTAAAGAGGAACATTGACATTCGTACGAGTCATAAGCAATTCTTATCAATAGCTTTCCTTTTTACATCAGCTTTCTCTCTTTAAGGTACACACATACACACACGACCACAACTTAATCGACTATTTAGATATTAACGTTCAAAAATTATCATTTTTATCACTGCCTCACCTACAGATCAAAATACTAACCCAGTTCCAGATGACCTAGAAAGTCCAAATTTGGTAACCAGATAGGTAGTTGAATATATAAAAGTAGGTGAATATATAAGATTAAATCAGAAACTACTACATTTTAATCATTTAATTATAATTTTTCAATTAAATGTTTTTATTAGCAACACTTACTTGTTGTGCCCGCAATAAAACCTGTACCGTAAAAATCAGGAACCAAAATTAATCACACAGATCTTAAGGTCTTCACGTGAGTATATTTTATAACGACTAGAATACCGCCCTTAATTTATGAGTTTTAGTACTTAGAAGTATGTACTTATAACTACGATTATAATCGACTTTCGTATTTTTTACGTTATTAACTGAAGTTTAAATTATAATTTCAATATAATTATAATATTCAAATAATGATTAATACGAATATATAGTATTAATTTTATTACAAATAAGTAATTACTAATGATTTCTGAATAAAAGGTAATGATCACCAAAAACATAAATGTGATATGAGAGCCCGGTTCAATTTTATGATATATTTGGTTTGGCCTTAGTTATTTACTTCAACGACAAAAGTAGTGAGATTTAAATGGTTGCCAAGTTCAATGGTTAGTCCTGAAATTTATTTATAAGAACATAAAATGTTTAATGACAACTTAAATATTATCTTAAGTTTTAAGAACTTATATTTTTGTTGTTATTGAATATATATAAATTTCAGGACTGAACTTGGCACCCATTTAGATCTTCCTACGTTTGTCATTGAAGTGAATAACCACGGCATATATCATAATATTGAACTTGGTTTTTATTTCACATTTATGTTTTTGATAGGGTAATATTTACTGATTATAGCAAGTCCTTTTTCAGATAGAATGCTAACATTGTAGGAATGAAGTTTTCAATTTGCCTTGAAACTAAACATTATGACGCAGAAAGACTCAGGACCTTAAATACGTTCAGGCACCCTATTTCAAGCTCTGTTTGATTTCAATCTGCTCGATGTGATATGACCTAATTAGCGGTTAGTATTGCGAATGTGTCTATACTCATGTATGATAAAGCTATTCCGAACATTGCTGATTTAATGTCACTGATGATCTTAATGGTGACAAAGCTTTTGATACAATAAAGTCATATTATTTATTGATTTCAAAATTTCATTATACTTTTACCAAAAATATATGTGAGCAAATTTTGAATTTTAAAATTGACGTATGGCCTTAACCCTCTCCTGAGAGGAGACCCGAGCCCAGCAGTAGGACATTAATGGTTGTTGATGATGATGTAATATTTTTTTTAAGTTAAATGTACTAAACTTATTTGTGAATACTGTACTAGCTTTTGCCGGTAGTTAGTGTGTGTTAGTAGTATGTGTTATACTGTTGTTAAAGCTGCAAATCGGCTTAGTATTTTTTTTTGCGTAAAGTAAACATCTGTATAAAAACTTTCTTACTTATAATATATAAAGGTAGGATACGTATCTGTTTACGTAGTTTCAAATGTCAGTGACTTATCTATTAGCCTCAAATATTATTGAGAAAAAAATAAATTAAAATTTTATTTTAATGTTTCTCGCATATATAGAACCAAATAACAAGCACCCACATTAATGCATCTTTTATTAATATGAATATTATATTAAAAATTAAGAATACTACATTACGATAACTATAGTCAACCTAAATGTATCAGAAAAAATAACACCAAGAGCCAAGTATTTTTAGAACATTTTACTTATTTTATAATACAAGGTCGACATTAATAACATACACATAAACTCGTACAAATTAAAGCCTTATCCGTCTAAAGTATCCCAGAGAATTAAATACAAACAAATAATGATATACATAATCAGAAGGCTTTAAAATTTAGCTTACATCAACGTTGCTGCGTGACTCTACACTCGACCGTGGTATTAGCCGACACTTTCTTCATAATTATATGCGCGCAGTCTTGAGCTTGGACGATTTTCTGTTTTCTTGCCACAGCTAGTAGAATACAGACGAGCAACTAGGTGAGAAAACTGTAATATTTGGTGTTTTTCTTAACTAGTAAATTTATTTTATGATTACTTTAAAATACAGGGACGGGGAAATATTATATTTAGTAATTATTTATGTGTAGTTTAAATTAAAATTTGACAACACTGCTATATTGTGGTATAGTGACGAAACAAGTGGATGTGACTTCTGAGCTGATACAAAACTACTGCCGATGGATATCTAGCGCTGCGTTGCCGGCATTTTGGTAGCTCCGCAGAAATACTTAGGTTGAGTTTCTCTTAGTAACTCGGTTTTCTGTGAGACTGTGCTACCAATGTGCTAAAATGGCGTTATACAATTATAGCATGTAATTTATAGTAATAGCCGCTAAATTGTCAACCGTGGTAATGTTACACAGCTGAAATATTTTAGTTTTTAGTTGATAAATATTGAGTAAATGATTTAAGCGTATGTATTGAAATTAAATTTTGCTCTTTTATGATTTCATGATACGCTATGTATGGCAGAATGCGCTAGTATGCAATTGAGTTGTATTTACGTTGACCAAATTGTATTTAAGTTTACAAAGAGCTTCATAAAATTTTATCTCATTCATGTAAAATATTATAATGTATTCATTTAAATATCTATAATATGTGTTACTGTTACTATTAATATATTACATATGTATCGATAGATGTGATAGATAGATATACTTTAATTTCCTTCTACTTTACAATTTCCAATACCTCAGGCGAGGTGTATTAAAAACTTGGCGGGTAGTAATAAAAAAAATATCGTATATTTTTTCTTTCCATAGCGTAATAGCCTGAAAGAGATTTAAGATATCATTGTTATTTATTTTAATTTAGTGTACAATAAATCGATATGTATTAATAATAAAAAGTACATGAAGTTTCCTATACTTGAATTTTTTATTTTTGTGACCTAAAAGGTCTGTAGCAAAAAAATACTGGCACCACAGAGTAAAAAATATCGTATATTTTTTTTTTCCATACCGTAATAGCCTGAAAGAGATTTAAGATATCATTGTTATTTGTTTTAATTTAGTGTACAATAAATCGATATTTATTAATAATAAAAAAGTACATGAAGTTCCCTATACTTGAATTTTTTAATTTTGTGACCTAAAAGGTCTGTAGCAAAAAATTACTGGCACCACAGAGTTACTAGAGTATTGCAGTGTTGCCTATCTCTTAAGGTTTGGTCGCCTGTGTACAAAGACTATAAAAACAAACTTGTTGATAACTATATCACACTAACTTAGATTAATAATTAAGCTATTAGCAAAGACGGGGAAGACATTGTACAAGATAATTTTCCATTACATGTATTCGTGAATACTTTATCAATTTTTCTAGTGGAATTATATAGAATAAGGGGCAAACGACCACATGCACATACATACACTCACATACACATCCACATACACAAATGTTTCTTATATACTAATAAACTATACAAGGAGGCCGACACTGTTAATCCTTATCACAAGTTGCTTAGTAACTTATTCAGGAGTGCAGTTCTGAACCTAAGATTTGTTTTGCATTTTTGGAATTGTCTTCAGTGATTATGAATACATGTATAAACATATTTATTTTACTGTTTAATAAAAAAACGGAAGCCGTACACAAAGGTGGATTTTACATCAGTTTATAAGACTACCTCTAATACTATAAACACCAAAAAAACTACTGTTAAGCAATATTTTAATCTAATCTAATCTGAGAGTACTGATTTTCACTCCTTTTACCTCTAGCGATACTCAGAGACGACAAAGTACTAGAGTACCATGAAATACAGGTGTGAGTTAGTGTCGGAAGGAACTTACTGTTATATGACAGGTTTTCTCGTTTACTCATAGTGGACATGAACCATTAAAAACCGTGCCAATCTCTGAATTCTAGACGTCAACTTCCTAGACTTTATTATTCCCAATATTTTTTGGCGTTGGTTATTTGTTTAACTGGTTTTACCGGAATATCGTTCTTCCACGACTACAAAGAAGTCCTTCTGAGGAAGAATGATCTCTGAAATCCACTCAGATTCGCTTAAATATCTCGTAAAATATGGTTCACATAATGTGATCCAACATTATTACGATCTCATACTAGACTCGAATGGAACCAATAAAATTGCTCATAAACTCTTAAACATTCATCGTTCATTCCTTTATCGTAAAACCTATAAAATTGTTGGTTATTAAAAGTTTCACCCCTTAATTGCGTATCCAAAGCCAAATCCTTATTATTGTTATGGTTGGGAAGGTCCCGGCAAACTAAAGGCGCGTTTATATCGAGCGTGGCCTGGAATATAAACCAGAAATGGACACCTATATTAGATTAAATGTAATGACTACACAAGAACCCGTTAAATAATAGAAACGATGTAATTTATGTAAAACAAATAGGGTGTTTCATTAAAAAAAAACACATTGAAATTTGGCTGTTTTGTATTACATATTATATTGAGAATTATTGTAGGGCTATAATTATATAATGACAAACGTATCGTTCGTACTGGATAGTTGTAACTTTATAGCTAATTTTTTTAAGGTACCCGATCGATTATATAACAACAAAGAATACTTTTCATGTAACTGCCCTATTGCAATTGTGCTGTGCAGTAAAATTGAAAGAAATAAAGTACATTTTTTGTTTTGATTTTGTTTTCAATGCCAAATAAACATTCACCTATAATTAGTAATTCAATTAATTAAATTAAAAAAAACCAGTAATTCAATTTCAATCGCCCGTAGATATTCGGTTCAGTATAAACTAGCCTTATAGGTCACTAAATCCCATTTACGTCTGTCACTAATATCCGTTCAGAACTAATTGCCACTATTGGTCGGACCTATAATGGGAAATCACCTCCATAGTGCAGGTCGATGAAGATAAATCATCACTATTAAACGGCGGAGGTCAAACCTTTTTTATTGGATATGCTGATTTAGTCGAGTAAAGGACATTGCTTGAATTCATACAATACGTAATATAATATATAGTTACTGTACGAATGGCGTAATGATTTAAACGGTCACCTCGACGCTGAGTGTTTTGGGTTTAAATCTCATATAGGAAAATATGGGTTGTAAGGGGGCGAACCAAAATCTTTCGCTCCAAGCCAACCTCACGTGCATGCGGTACATCCTGCTGAACAACAAACGAGGCTCTGGCAACCCACTGATGGCAGTATACCCATCCTAACAGGTAGGTAAATGCAATAGGCCGGTGATGGTCACCTGTGCAAAGAACTACGCCCTGCGATCACCAACCCGCCTGCCTAGCGTGCTGATTATGAGCAATAAACCTCCATGGATAAACGACGAAAGCCACGGACCCCAGTTCCCGTCAGTCTTGCTGTTCCTAGTCATGGTGGCAACCATGGTAACGGTGAGGCAGTGGGTGCTAAGAATCTCTGGGTTACGACAGGCCACCACAACCGACTGACTCCGGCTACCTATAATGGTCGCACGTAACTCCAGGTGGAACTTGAGAGGATTAGATGACATATCATAGGGTTGTGTGAAGTCCGAAGAGAGGGGCATGACACCATAACCCTTGACTCTGGCCATCTTATTTACTTTCGTGAGGGAAACCAACAATCTCAAGGTGGCGTTGGGTTCTTGGTTAACAAGTCCCTTTCTAGCAGCGTTGTGGAAGTGTCTAGTACCTCATTGTCAAGATAACCGAGAGGTTTAGCCTCAAGGCAGTGCAAGTGTACGCAACGACCTCAGCCTACTCAGACGATGAAGTGGAGGATATATTTGATGACATATCGAGTGCCCTTCAGTTTACTACTAAAACCCACTACAATGTTGTTATGGGTGACTTCAACGTCAAAGTGGGTGGTACAAAATTGCAGCGAATCGGTAATCGGACCCCATGGATTTGGAAGCAGAAATCATAGGGGGCAAATGCTAGTTGATTTCCTCGAACGGGAGGGGCTGTTTTTGATGAGCTCTGTTTTCAAAAAACGGCCTCAAAGGAAGTGGACGTGGCAAAGCCTCGATGCTATGACCATCGAGCAGAATCGGGGATCAAAAGTATTTGTACAGTCTCTCGGAGGAAGCCAACTCACATAGTTGACTACAGCGAGTGGAGAAGTTGTTGCTTCCAAGCCGGTCGTCCTTTCGGAAGTAGAACGTTTCTATGGCGGTTTGTACGCTTCCCATGCATCTCGATCTGATCCCGAAAATGAGGACTCTAGAGGCATATTAACACGCCACCATACTAAAAATCTGCCAGAAGTCAGCAATGACGAAATCGAGATGGCTCTTGGATAGTTGAAAAATGGAAAAGCCACTATAGAGGACGGCGTTACAACAGAATTATTAAAGGCTGGAGGTAAACCCGTATTGAGGGAGCTCCAAAAGCTTTTTTACGCTGTTTTGTTCGAAGGGAGAACTCCAGAGGCGTGGAGAAGAAGCATGGTCATCTTGTTCATACAAAAAACGTGATAAGACCAGGCTTAAGAATTATTGACCCATTTCCCTTCTAAGTCACGTCTTCAAACTGTTTTCAAGAGTCATCACGAACCATCTTGTGTGAGGTCTCGACGAATTCACATAGTGCGGTAGATTATACAGAACATAGAACAATGTAATCAGCCCCTGTGTCTAGCATTTGTGGACTATGAGAAAGGCTTTGACTCGATCGAGATCTGGTCTGTTCAGGAGTCCCTGCAGAATAAGTACAAGTGAGTAGGATTTTATTCTAAAATCAAACTCATTGTACTTATTCCACTATATTTAATTTAACTTACTCCTGACCGGTTTTCGAAAATATTTATGTTTATTTTGATTTAAGAATGTATTATTGGAACAAGTTCCATCTAGTGCCGACAATCGAGAGTATAAATTACATATAGGATTTTAATAATTCATTTATTTCTTTATAGCAAGAGAGCCATGTTCTACACATTTACTTAATTAAGAAATTCTTCATTGCATTTAACCGAGAGAATTAGGTTGGCAAATAATGTCCAGAAAATTCTATTCTCAGTCTTTGACGATGATAATGTGTTCGATTATAGTTATTCGATGTAATTAAAAGTAAGAAAAATCTACAATTATCAGTTATGTTACATCCACCTACACCTATTCATTATAAATGACTAGCTTTTGCCCAAGGCATTACGCGCGTGTGTGACGGTTACCGTGGTACCGCGAACTACATTCGAATTTATAATATAAGTATGAATTTATCACTAGATAAATGTTAGAAAAAATGGGTTTTATGTTTGATATACCGTTCAAATAGGATGAATGTTCTAAAATATTTCATTTCTAAAACAAAATGTTCAACACGAATGGCAACATGTTAAAACAATTATTTGCAAACCATTCCACGTTTCATTCGCGTCGATATTTACTTAATCAATTTAGATTTTAACGAAATAGTACTCTCTAAAATGGTAAGTACTATATACTTTTATAGATATATCTATTTACAATCAGCTTCTTCATAATGTAAATAGACACAAAGTTAATTAAATTAATACGGTACTTTGATCTCTGCCCGTGGCTTGGATTTAACGAGAAAATAATTTGGCCAGAAATTAGATTCAATTTAGTCAGGTTGAAATCCAAAACATCGGGATTGTAAGATGTTTTGAATAGATACGAAAACAATTCGACTGTTTTGAAATGAACATCTGAGAGGTATTAGGAGAATTTCTTAGATAAACTCTCGTAATTATCGACACTGACTTGTTAAGTCTGTTTAGTCTTGATAAAAATGACAAGTATTCCACTTACCTTCAAACTTTTTTAAAAATATCTCATTTACTTCAGAATAGAGTTTATTTTAGTTGATTCATTTTATAATGCATTGTTGCTATTATAGTCGCTTAGACCTATTTTTTTTAATATAATTTATATGATTTGAAAAAATATATGGAGTAAGTAAAATAGGTTTCCTATGTTGGTTTTGCCTATCGAAAGTACCTTCTGTCCTACGACGTCTAAAATTAAACTAAACTTAAGTGTTATTTAGTATAGTTTAGTAAGTTTTGTAAGAACAGCATCAATATCACTTTTTGTTTTGATTGCTGAAATGAGGTCGTATAATGATCATAATGAAGTATGAGAAATTAAAATGGCGGTTTTATATTGTCTATTGTCGCGTGTCATTTACAATTTTTTACGTAATGGTGCCATGCCCTTAAATGTGATAAAGTATTTTTATCTCTCCTTGTTCACCGTATTGTTTAGGACACAAGGTTTTTATTACTATAAATGTGGTTTATTTTGTGTGTTTTTGTTAATACAGTTGTGCAGTTATTACCAAAATAAAAAGTCTAAATTAAATAGCCTTTTCAGTCACTTTCGAAACGTTAAATTAATGAATCTAATATTATGACCAGGACAAGTATAATCTAGTTATTTATAAAATGAATTATAATATGATAAGTAAACACAAATATGTGACAAAAGTTCTTAATTTACGTATTGTTTTAAAAGGAGAGTGATATTTGTAGAACGATATGTAAATTAAATATAGAAGATGTATATTTGAATTGATAGTTTAAAAATGTAAAAAAATGTTAAGCAAAAGGTATCCTACTAGTAAATTCATAGCCTAAAAGCAACTTTACTCTATAATAAAAATTAACAGATGATTGAAGACTTTTTTTCATAGTCGTTTCGCTCTATAACTCCCCATTCACCCCAAAACTACTTAAAGCTATAGACAGAGTCTCTTTAGAAACTCTAAAAACGATAATAACTATGTGGCGCTATTGACATTGGAGGTTTCTTTTTATATATGGGTCCCGTTTTTTACAGACATGTGAATAAACAAAAATAATGTTAACTAAGTTTTTATTCCCTTCACGAAAGACAGGGACAACAATCCACCACCTATCCATATTCCTTTATGATTGAGGTGATTCGTCTACTTAATAATAACATTGTAATGAGAAGTATAGTATCCGCAAGCTTAAAATACAATTAAAAAAACAAAAATGTCGATTGCTTACAAGTTATAAACTAAAAAGAGCAAAACAAGTATCACCTATATAGTTTAAAAAAAATACAAAAAAACTACTTTAAGAACTGGACCAAATTAAAATGGAACTTCACCGGAAGCACAAGCTATAAAATAAAAAAGAATCATCCTAATTGAATCACCCAGTAATATAATATAGCAGTTATGAGGTATAAAACATAAAAAAGATATATTCAAATAAAGAATTTCCTCCTTTTTTGTAGTTGGTTAATAATAAAGTGACTACGTATACAAGTGTGTTCAAATGGAATGGTACTGATGATGACAGAACATGATGATGATGAATTCCCATATCCTATTTTACAAATTTCGTAAGTATCCGTTTTCGCAAATGTGAAGCAACAAATTAATGAAAACTGTATTTTTTAAAATACAACCCACTTGTCTCATCCAGGCACAACGTCAAGAAGATTATCTTCGTGAATTTGATTTACGAATGATATCTACGAAATGAAACATGTAACAGTGATCAGTAAAAATACTTATTATCCGCCTGCAAGAGAAGAAGGATTATGTATGTATGTATATTTCTTTGGCACGTCCTAGAGCCTAAACGGCTTATCGTATTCTTATGTGAGTGGTATCAATAGAATCGTCTTAGTCATGAGAGTGACAACAAAATTAAAACAATATTAAGGATTTTTGGGCTCCAAAAGTAAACTCAAAATAAAAATGTTTTCAAAATACGTTGAGTGGTATCAAAATAAAGAGCTATTAACAGTGATTACCATTGAATAAATAAATACCTTATATGTTTTATATGATATTGACGCAGTCGGGTTTTAATTTTTAATTTATTCATTACTTGTTTTTGGAATATATTTCAGGAAACGAATTCGGGTCATGAAATATTTTCGAATGGTAATGTGATAGTGAATATAGAGTATAAATAGAGCTTCTCGTTAACGTTGAACGTGTTGCGTAGGTACGTGACGTGACGCATCTGGTGCAGTTTGGATATTCGCTAAAGTAAAGACCGACAACGACTGGAGGGATTGAGATTGATAGATGTGGATCCAATGTCTATGATAAGAAATAGTATATCTTTACACAACGATACATATTTCACTTTTACAAGTTAGGTAATCTTGTTTGTGATGTTCCGTACAGACCTTTATGAAAAAGAATGTTCAGAATTTCATAATTAACTACTCAGATCAAATAAAAAAAGCTAGATACCGCACGTAAACCAAGAAAATGAGGCATTTTTTGAAACATGTGTGAGTGATTGATAGTGTTGCCACTATTTGAAAAATGACCCTGGCAAGTCCAAAGTAGGTAATATGCAAAAATGAATCTGTTTGTTTCCTATAAACTATAATTAGATTATATAAATTTGTGTAAATAAAGGAGGCATGTATGTGAGAGCAGAAATAATACGGAAAGGCTATTCAAGATAGTTTTGTTGTGATGTATGACATAAATGTGTGTTTGTCTTTTCGTTTGGTAGTAATTTATATGTTTTCATAGTTCCTTAACTATTTAACATAACTTAAGATATGGGGTGCCTTAGATAATAACACGGCGCCCTCTAGAGGACGTAAAGTCGTAATTGGAAAATGTTTAAAAAACAATGTCCACATGGGTAATATTTCAAAATGTTAGGTTATATGAAAAGATTGGTTTAGCCATTTACAAGATATGAGAGTTGCAAGTGAAGTTAAACAGAAATGTACTCGAGTAGGATATCAAATAAAAGGGTTTACGTGCCTATTAGAAACGTATCAAATAAATATATAAGAAATAAACAAGAAATTAAAAAACATAGAACAAATACATATTAAAATAATTGAAAAACAAGTATAAAAATCACAGACGAAAATCGCAATAGTGTAATAATTACTTATAGAAAAGCTCCGCATGCATAGGAGTTGTACCATATGCTACTATAGATAATATGAAAACAAAAAACAGCATATAACTTTACTAATTATCCTAGAATCTTTTATTTTGTGTGAGTTTCTTACATTTTTGGCACTTAGAACTCAATGTCATCGTCAATGTATTTATTTTATATATAATACTAATGTTTTAATATTTCTCAAGCATTAATCTTAACAAATTAGCTTCATGTCCATGGGCAGAATTTTTTTAGTCATAACTTCGTTAAAAAAGTTAGATTAGATTAGAATTAGTACGATAAATATCCCTAAAGTGACACTATACATTTAATTGTAAAGACAGAATCTTTGTTTTTAAAAAACGTAATTTAATTAGAATTATAAAAGTAGGTACGTTATAAAAAAATAGAGCAATACTAATGTTTCATTCTTTACTTTACTATGTGACTATGAATTTATCAACAAATCATTTACCCTCATTTCTAGGCTAATAGAAATACGAACTCGTGGCAACACTCTTTTACAGGAGCTTCTTCTTTTGTGATATCGACATTATTTTTAGTAAAATTACGTTATAATAACATAGAAAAATAAAGTTTTGTGTGTACTTACGAGTGAAATGTTATTATTTCGGAATTTTAGTGTACTTTTGTTTAGTTTTGATACATTTCATTGCACAATGCGAAATTTTGAAGATAAACTTACAATACTGACGAAAAGTAGAGTAGTTTCAGAGCATGTGTGTTCGTTAACGCGTGTATACTTGGAAGTAGCCGAGTTTTTTTGCTTCAACAAGAACAAAGACCGCGCTATTTCTATTTATTTGATCTGAGATTAACTGCTAATACGTGACTTTTATAGTGCTTTATCGATAGTCTAAAAACGAATAATACGTTCATCTTTTTATTTTACTTCTCTTTTATTAACCGTATTTAACCTTCTGCATTCATCATTGTCATCATCATCAGCCTATCGTAATCCACTACTGGATATAGGCCTCTCCAATTGCACGCCACTTGGTTCGATTGGCGGCATCCAAGTTCTGCCAGCCGTCTTGCGCAAAACGTTACGCCTTCTGACCTGTGGACATCCTATACTACGTTTGCCTGTACGCCTGGTCCTCAAGTGAGCAGATAGGAAGGCAGTGAAGTAGAATCAATTCCAATTACACGTACCTACTTTATAATTTGCATCCGACAGTTTTGTCGTTCTCAAACTGTTAAGGGTTGTGTGCCTTTTAAGGGCTTTTATACACAATAATTCTATATTCCGTGTTAATGTTAATTCATCTACTTTTCGGAAGCAGTTATGTAAGCAAGTCAAACTATTAACTTTTCATTGTTAATCTGTAAATATTTTGAATTTGTTCAGTATTGTGAACTAAGGAATCACCAATATGCGACAGTACAAGTTTTATAAGATAAAGTGGATTAAATAGCTCGAATATCGATCGTCTATTCATTCATTTATAACTAAAATTATGAATTAAACTTTATAGGCAGGCAGTTCAAATTCAAAACGTAACATTACAATGTAGACACCAGATTATGAGTATAGTAATAGTTCTTTTTTAATAAAATAAAATGTTTTGTAGGAATAGCGTTTGTATTTAAATAATTAAGAATGACATCTAATCTTTGGTCTTTAGCGTATTTTTTATCCCAACAGATATTAGCAACAATCCCACTCAGGCTTAATGAACAACTTCATTAATTTTACTCCCCTATTGCTACGTCACAACCTTTGTCAATATAGAATGGCAACAGAATATTAAGTTTGTGTGGTCCACTAAAGCGTTGTTTTTCCAAGTAATTTGTATACTAAAGTAAACAAATTTAGTTAAAACCTACAAAAGTTTAAGCATTATATATGAATACGATTCAAAGGGTCTGCCAGGTGTGATTCGCAATGAAACACTAAAACACTGTATTAAAAGTACATCGGGTATGGAATCCATCTCGTATGAATAAATAAAATAAATATAAATAAATAAATATTTTCAGACATTTTAACACACAACGCCATCTAGTCCCAAACTAAGCAGAGTTTGTACTATGGGTACTAGACAACTGATATTAATACTTATATACTTTTTTTTTGTAAATACATACATATTATACATAGAAAACACCCAAACTCCGAAACAATTATTTGCTGATCATACAAACATTTGGTCCGACTCGGGAATCGAACCCGAGACCTCTAGCACAGCAGTCGCATTTGCTACCACTGTGCCACAGAGGCAGTCAGTATAAATGTTCTGTTAGTTTAAATATCCGTCTCAAATACAAATGTAACCAGTACTGATCACGCCATCTATCGACACTGAACTCAAACTACTTACAAATTAATAATGGATACTTGGACAAAATAATATATTATATTTAAAATACGATGATATAATAATATGAATAAATATCGATTTAATTAGAAACATGTTTAATAGATGCCGCAGGATAAAGCTAGTCTTAAAAAAGTAGCCAAAATTATTTCATATATTATTCTCAGTTATATATCATCTGCCAGTGAATCCTGATAAAATTAGTCCCCCCAGTTCTCAACAGATTAACCGATTCAAATAGACCAATAGACAAAATAAATTAAAAATTTGATGTAAGTACCTTATATAGGCATTTTCATACACATTTAGTGAAAACTTATTAAATTAAAAATGCAAACAGAAAGTTCATTTTTATTTATTTCTATAGGCTAGGTTCCATTATATCTCTCCGGAGGACATCGTGGCGGCAGGGTGACGTGCGGGCTGGCGAGGTGCGCGCCAACGCTGCCGGGCTGGGCGTTCCTGTGCGCCCCTCTTTGAAGTCTCGAGGGGAGTCAAACACCAAGCTCCTCTCGCTGACGAGACGTGGTCCGCAGCAGCGGGCCGGCACCAATCGGGGATTGCGGATGACTTTTAAGTTCCCGTGATCTCTGGCGTAGGTGAGAGACGGAACACCGGGGGGTTTTTCGGTTCATTATATCTATATTTTGTACTAGATATTCATTCTACCTGTTCAGTTACAATTTTTGCTCAAGCGTACACTCCCTTTAGAATATTTTTTTTAGATTCATTTTGATACGTAATTTATGTCGTGGAAATTGAGTTTCGGTACTAACTACACACAGCACGAGTGATATTAAATAAATTATTCATTTAATAAGCGATAATAATTAGTTTACTGACTATAATCTCAATGTGGAATACAAAAGGACCCCTAGTATAAACTTCTGTTACCGATTAGCGACACGGCCCTCAACGAGATTAAATTTCTTTTTTTTTACTTCCCTGTACCGTCTTTTATTGCAGTACATTCTAATTTATTTGACTTAGCGTTATATTTGACAGCCTTTTAAAGGTTGCACAAAGGAAAATTTATATAACTTAGTGAATAAAAGGGAATAAATTAAGGGTTATAAAAATAATTCTGGCCTTTTGAATAGAGCATTTGTTTTCTTTTTTATTATTGCGTCAAAAATGAAGGTACATTTTCACAACAAGTTAAATTTCAAAAAGAAAATGTTACTAAAATATCATGAAATGGGCAATAATTTAATGTTATTTTGGGCATCTTCTTTATCATATATAATTTGCATATCACGTTATTGCTCATTGTGAACTCCGAATCGAACAGACTTTAATTTTTTTAAGTGTATGATTGAAAAAGGACTGTGATTGTGTCGATCAACCAGCTCACGTATTTTATATTAAAACCTCTATGTAGGATTTTACAATTTGATATTTTACGATGTTAATCTAAATTAGATTTCAGGAGCAGTGAATGAAATGCACTAAGAAAACAAACATTTCATTTTTAATTTCGGCTTTAGATATGGAGGCTCCTAAAGCCTCTGCTTTAAGCAGGGTTCGAAAAAGCATTTTATAATGAAATTCTAATTGAATGAGCAGTTAAATGAACGTGGTACTAAACTACCTCCTCAATTTGTGTAGAGCAATGCTCATCTTGAAGTGGTTTATCTCAATGAGAAGCTTATTAAGCTATATATTACCCTCAATGTAATGTGTATGAAGGAATACGAAAATTTGTTGTTTATTTTATTTAAAATTAAAAACACGCTAAAACTACTTTTTTTTTTTTATTTATTTATCTTTATTGTACACACTTAACACATGGAAAAAAATTAAAAAAAAAAGAATTACAACATACAAATGTGACAATTGGCGGTCTTATCGCTCATGGCGATCTCTTACAGACAACCTTTATACGGATAATTTGGTGACATTAATAAGGGTACCAATAGTAGGGTGCACAAATCTCAGATCTGTTCAAATGTGAATATTTACAAAAAAAAACACCAAATTCAAAATATTCATCATTCATATATAAATACACATCTACTCATACTACTCATATACACATACATATACATAAATACATACACAAACTTAATATATATATATACTATAAACAAGGTATTATGTTCAAAGATAATAATCCTTCACTAACTTTTTAAATACAGGAAGGTTTTAGCGTGACGGATTGTTTCAGGTAAATCGTTCCAGAGTCTTACTGCTTGCACAGTAAAGGATTTATCTGTAAACTGGGTGGAATGTTTTGGCATTGCTAGTTTCAAATTCTCTGATGATCTCAGGTCCCTACAATGAGTGTTGTGTAAGAACTGAAAGCGTTCTTTAAGATAAGATGGAGTGTGGGGATGAAACAGGATACTGTATAAAAGAGAAAGAATGTGAAGATTCCGGCGAAAGCGTATTGGTAGCCACTTGAGTTTAGAACGAAATTCAGAGATATGGTCATATTTACGTAATCCAAATATGAATCTAATGCAGAGGTTTTGGAGGCGCTCGAGTTTGTTTAGTTGGTCTTCGGTGAGATCCAGGTAGCTGACATCACCATAGTCAAGGATCGGAAGAAGAAGAGATTGTGCGAGTGCAATTTTAGTGTGTGTGGGAAGGAAGTTTTGTAGTCTTCGCAGAGACCCCGCTGCTGCAAATAGTTTGCGGCTAACTTCCCCAATCTGGGGACCCCAAGATAGGTACCGATCCATATATATCCCCAAATTTTTTACTTTTTCACTGTACGGAACAATCGAGCCGCTGCAAACAATGTGTGGTATTTGTTGGATGTTTATTCTACAGTGCAGACCAGGACTACCTATTATGATGACTTGTGTTTTGGCTGGATTCACACTTAGTCCATACCTCCTACTCCAGTCACATATTCTCATTAAATCGTCATTAATAATATTCACTGCTTCTGTTATATTATCTGGAGAAGCTTGTGAATAAATTTGTAGATCGTCTGCATAAAGATGGTAGGAAGAAAGTAATTGATTTGTGATTGAGTTAATAAAAACTGAGAAAAGTAAAGGTGATAACACGCCGCCCTGAGGTACGCCCGCAGATGTAGTACACCAGGAGGAGTAAACATTTTCGATAAAAGCACGCTGCTGGCGACCATACAGGTAGCTACGAAACCAGTCAACTGCTGATGGAGATATGTTAAGCGAGCACAGAATACCTAATAACACACCAAAATCAACAGTATTGAAGGCATTGCTGAAATCTAGCAAGGCAAAGACCGTTAGCTTCCCCCGCTCCATCCCCGACCTAATGTTATCCGTAATATGGACTAGAGCTGTGGTAGTGCTATGGCCTGCTCGGAAACCTGACTGGAGAGAGTTAAGGAGAGAATTCCGGGAAAGAAACGAGCTTAATTGTCTGTGAGTGAGACGCTCGAGGACTTTCGACAGAAAAGGGAGGATAGAAATTGGACGGTAATCTGAGAAGGAGAAAGGATTACATTTCTTTGGAAAGGGAATAACTTGAGTCAATTTCCATGCAGATGAAAAGGTATTGACGGATATGGAATAATTAAGGATATGGCAAATCACGGAAAGAATTTCATCTAGGATGGGAAGAATCATATTACGGCTGATGCAATCGCTCCCTATAGAATTAGAAGTTATTGATACATGCAGCAAATTGACTAAAATTGAATGGGGAACAATCGGGAGTCGGCAGAGAAGAAAGATAATTTACCGTCGCATCCTTGGTAGCCCCTCCAAAATTGGAGGAAGCAGAAAAATATGAATTTATGGAATTAATATCTATATCTTTCGAAACACAGTCAGGGCGTGGTTTTCCGACCCCCATTGACCTAAGAAACCTCCAAACCCTGACCGGGTCACCATCATCAATAGATTTGTGGATATGTCGGCGCTGAGCATTCCTACACATCTTGTTGCAGCGATTTCTAATGGTTACAAATTTTTCCCAGTTTGTCGCTGTGGTGTGACTTTTATACCTAGACTGAGCTCTCGCCTTCCTCCCTTGTACTGCCCTTATTTCTTCTGTGAGCCAAGGTGCCGGCAGATGTCTTACCTTCTTTTGTTGTATTGGTGCGTGCTTATCAAATAGGTAGATAAGGTTATTTGTCAAGTGGTTGACTTTATCATCGATACAAGAAGAATTCAAAAGCATACTCCAATCGATATTGTCGGCATCTCTACGAAGGTCAGGGACGTTCATGTCACGAAAATTACGGTGTGATATGATTTTAGCTTTAAGTTTAGGAGTACGAGTGAGATAGGAAAGAAAGAGAAGATCGTGATAGGAAAACGAATCTGCAGGGCATTGGCCGTATTTGGCAACATGCTCCATAGAGGATACAAATATCAGGTCAAGGAGAGATGGATTAGGGTTTGGTAAATTGTGTGTAGGATTTAGAGAGAGAATGGAAAGGTTACTGGATTCAATAACAGATCGAAGGATAGCAGAACGTGAATCGTTTTTAAGTAAACAGGTGTTAAAGTCACCCATGACTATGGTATGACTGTACGAAGGAGTTAAATTTTCTAATAGAACTTCAAGGGAAGAAAAATAGTCTACCCGTAACGAAGGACTGTAGACCGAGAAGTATTTTTGTGTTTTGGAGAAGTATTTCGATAAATATGTGCTCACCAGCATTTGACGGCGGGGGCTGTGATGACATATTTACTACGGAAAAAGGAATGTTGGATCGAATATACATGGCAACTCCACCACCACGTCCACAAGTACGATCATTCCTTACCAACTGAAAGCCTGGTAATGCGTACGATACCGTGGACAGACATGGTTTTAGCCACGATTCTGATACAAGAATTGCGTGAAACTTGAACTTTACTGACAGTTATGGAAATGTGGCCAATAAATGTATGGTATGAACGTCAGTAACAAAACTTTCCATGATACAATGATCTATTATGACTTAAATCACTCCAAGTCCTATCATTTCACAATTAAAGTACATACATACATTTTTAATAATACATTTCAAACTCACATCAATATATTTGTTAGCGTTTCGAGAAATGAAATGCACAATCTCTAGTAGTTTCTAGGAATATAAGCGATTTAAGTTAATAGTAATTAATAGTAAATCTATTCTGTATGAAAACCTTATTCTACGAAACCAAGGTAGGGAAGGTAGGCATATAAATGAACTTGTAACTATAGAATTTAATTATTGAGTTGCTAGTTTTAATATAACATGAACATTGTATAACAGAATCAGAAGACTGTATTCAACCTTATATTTAAATAAATAAATATGAAAAATAACTATAATCGGTTCATATGATTACCTTGGCGTTAGAGTGATAATAAAGCCATAATATGGAACCCTCTTTACTTTTTGATTTAGTATTCTAGAATAGATTTTGTTTTAGTCTTTCTACTTTTTGAGGATTAGGGAGACAAACATGACTCAAATAATATAGTAAGTAACAACTGCCGTCTGTGGATACTAGCAATTCAAGAATCAGAAAGTTTAAAAAAGATAAAGAAAGGGTTATGATTCCGATAAATGATAAACAGTCACTCTGTCAAAAGTAACAAAAATTTAGCTTAACGCTGGTTTTCAGTGAGGTACTTGTATGAATCTGGTCGAGCAGACCCAAATTTACCTATGCATGATTCTAAAACCATGTTTATTTGTTTTAAGTCATTGTTCAAGCGGCCCTTCGATTACAAGTCGTACATAGTAAACAAAGACATTTATATAAGGGACCATACGTGGGCTGTCCCAAAAATAGTTAGTGAAAAGAATAGTAGTTAGAATATAAAAAAAGTTTGTTTATAGCTTACAACAGATTGGCACGGACGCCGCTCTTTGTGCGGTCGCGATCCAACTCCCCGAAAGTTTGAGGCAGACAAGGTTCGTTAAGTGACTGTTCTACGGCATTCTAGCGGAATTACTGCTACAGGTCCATTGCGTTCACAAAAAATACTCTATAGTTTTTTTATTAACTCGAGAGAGGATCGTAGCTATAAATCCATGATTCCAGGAAGTTCCTTCTTCGAACTTATCTAACATAAATTAGCATCAATCAACACGACGGTACTTTTGCATATTGGATACCTCTCGGTATCCATCGCGTAGCAAGCTTCCTAACTTTAAGGGTCATTCAGGATGGTGGAAACCGCCTGTGATCCAATGTTTAGTTCAACCTATATCTCTCGATGTGTAATATGTCTATTCTAAGAGAATAGTCATATTACACAATTACATAAAAACTACCAATCGCAGTTTTATAATTTTTTATCAGCTTTTTTTTGATGTGGCTTTTGGTGTTACTCTTAAATACGTCATATTTTACAGTTTTAATTGATCTTTCCAATATTAAATAGACAAAATAATGTAGACAATTTTACAGTAGAAAAAAGAATATAAAAAGGAGATACATTAGACGTCTTATATCACTAAACGCTATATTTTCAAATGTTAATTATCCGTGCATATATAGTGTATATTTTTTCCATATTAGCATAGTAACGTATCTTTTTTACTCAAATATGAAACTCCCAAATATAAAAGGATTAAATCGCCAATATCTACATTGATTTGGAAAGCAATCCGCGATATATGATACTGAGAAATCTGAAAAGAATGCCGATAGTCTCACAAACTATCACGTTCGAATGATTTATAAGCACAAAAGCGATGGCTTGAATACCAACGTTATATACAGTTGGAGTACTGAAGTAGTTTTTCTACTCTGTCATTTTGTAAATGTACACACACTTCTTTCAAATATATTTTCGAAGATTTTTATGTGCTTTGTATGAATGGAGTAAATCTGCCGTTTTCCTAGAAAGATTTCCTTTTTCATAATGAATTGGGACGGGATTTTTGTAAGTGACTATACAGATTGAATCCCTCCTAGAATTAAGAAAAGGGAGGAGGAGATTTGGGTTCAATCAACTTCACTTTGTCTAATTTATACTTTGAAAAATTGTTTAGAAATGGTTTTCTGCGAGGCCATGATAGCTATGGTATCATTTCAGTCAAGCTCATCTGTATGCATCAAATATGTTATCATCTATTTAAGATAACTACAACAAATGAAGTTTATCTCATTCTAGAAACACGTCGAGCACACTATCATGGCAGAATAAGCCTTACGTTTATTATTACAAGCTTATGTTCAACGGCGAAAATCCTATTACTGAGATAGCGATGTTGATAGAATTTCATTTAAGTTCATAGGGCTACGACTTTATCGCGCCCTAGATACAGAATGTGATTTCTACATTGAATAAGAAGGGGATTATTGAATAAGCATTATAATTATGATTTGGATTGGAATAAAGATTAGTGTATAATCGATAAGAAGATTCTGTGATATCATTGAAAATGTACCTTCTATTTCTTTCTTAATCTTCTTTTTTTTTAATTAAAACGCTCGTTTGAAATCAGTATGAACACAAAACAAATTGATTTTAAACGGGAGTGCCTTCCATAATAAAACTGTTTGGACCAAGAATGAAAAGTTCAGAATGTCTTCATAGTGAGAGTCCATAAGAAAAGCAAGTTATTTGAAGATGTCTATGCTATTTATATTATACATATGATATCTATAATTTAGGATTATAAAGCTAAAGAGTTTGATTTTACTGTTGGACGTTCTGCTCTCAGGAAGCACAAGTTCGATTTGAAAAGTATTTTCAGTTTTCGATGGCCACATTTTCGGAGAAGGCTATAGGCTAAAAAACATATTGTTACTACTGAAAGTTACACGAATAGAATGTTAAAAAAAAAACATTATCCCTTTTAAAAGTTAAAAAAATTGTTAAGGTTGGCTTCCTATGAACATTTTTATCATAACAAGTTTGTGTACACTATAATACCATCACGCTACGGGCAATATGAGATGCAGACGAGATTGCGTGGGTCAACTTGACTTTAATATAACGTTACCATTAAACTTGTATTTACGATGAAATCAATAACGATAGTTATTAGCTTCAACAAGCTTTGACACAAGGTTTCTTTAATAATCCAGCCTAAAACTTACTAACACACTTTTGTTATACAATAGCATTGCTGATTTTTAGCTGTGTGTTTCTTTGGTCCTAAAATAGAATTTGTACTGGTAGTATTGAATGCATTTGATATCAGTTAAATATTAATCAAAAAGGTTTGTAGTTTATAATTAGATGTAAAATTATAAACCATCTTAGAGACTTTAGAAAAACTTTCGTTAAACTCGAAACATTTTCGCTCATAAATTGGAATGATATCTATTAAATATAATACTCATTTCAAGTTGTTGCCGAAACTATCTTAGTGATGTTCACGTTTGTTTTTTTTAATTTTTGTTTTACTGGCGTGCCTGTGATAGGATAGTTAACATCACACTTAGACTAGCCCAGCATGACTGAAAAGAGACAGATTTTTTGTTTCTTATGGAATAGGCTGCAAACGAGTAGATGTATCGCCGGATGGTAAGCGGTTATCGCCGCCCGTGGACACTTGTAACACCAGAGGCGTCACTAGTGCGTTGTCGACCTTTGGGGAAGGGGAGCGGTACGGGGAAAGGGGGTTGGGATATGGACCTTCGGTATCCTTACTTACTCGGCAAAACACAGCGCAAGTGCTGTTTCACAGAGGTTTCCTGAGATACTGTGGTATCAGTCCGGTCGAGCCGGTCCATTCATGCCTTCCAATAGCGTCCTTAGGATTTTAGTGATTAATTTTGTAAATAAGTTTGATATTATAAGATATAAATACAATACGTTTCCCAATAATACATGTTACCACGGGTTTGGCCAAAAATGATATATATTTGCTTTTTAGTCTTAAACTACAACATCAGTTAGCGTAATAGTATTTTGTATAATAATCAAGTAAAATCAGTGTCTATGTAGGAACATCAACTATCGTTAGGTAATATTTATTCAGTAGTACTTGGAATTGGCTGTCATTAAACATTCCGAAAGTATAATTAATCAAAACCTATAATTTATTATTGTAAACTTAAACAAATTAAAAATATATCAAACAACAAAGAAAACTCGCAATCGTTATAAAACACAGTCAATTCTTAGTAATGCGAAGAGAGGAACATATTTACTTATCATTTTCTTCAACTGTATCCTCTATATCAGTATCCAGTAAAACATCTTTGTAATTGCAGATTTAAATATTATTTTTTTTCAATTTCTTTAGCTCCATGCATTTGGCACTGATAATCGGTAATCGGATATACTTAAATACATACATACCTTTTTTGTAAATACAAACATATTATACATAGAAAACCCAAACTCCGAAACAAATATTTGCAGATCACACAAACATTTAGTCCGAGTCGGGAATCGAACACGAGACCTCATGCCCAGCAGGCACATATGTCAACCGTTAAATCAATGAGGCAGTCAAAAATTTAATTATCTGCCTTAACGAATTGAACACCCTTAGATCTAGCATCCTTTCGTAACTTTTTCCTTATTTATTCTTTTCCTCTTTAATCTCCCGCATCTAATACTTTTCCATATTTTATGCGTGTTTTCTTTTTCTGCGTTAGTACTTGATCATCTTGATCACTTAAAAACTCGTCTATTTCTTTCGCGCTCGAAGCAAAATATTCATCTTCATTAATGAATCATAATATATCAACATTTCACGATTGAAAGACCGATTCGATAGTTTATTTTTATTTCATCAATAAATTTTATCGTATATTAAACGAAATGAATTTAAAATTATAGGACCAACATGTTTTAACGCTGAATTGTATTACATTCAATGAATATTTTAATGTGGTATGTCATAATCATCTCCCTACCCTTTTCCCAACTTTATTTGGGGTAGGTGCTATGAGTTTTCTTCGTCCATTCTCCTCTACCACGTCCTGTCCTCTTTTACGTAGTCCATCCATTTTTTTCTTTGGTCATCTTCTATTCTTATATCAGCCAACATCCATACTTAAAACTTCCTTAACTACATTTTGCTCATCTCTACGCATCACATGTCTATATCAGGTTAATCTGTTGATTCTCAACTTTTTATGAACTGTACTACTCATTAATTGAATATTTTAATTTGGTTTTTATATTATACGGCTATTTTTAATATAAAAAACATTTTAATACTTTTATAAAAACCATGTCGACGAATTTCTTGGAACAGTTTTTAACACGAAGCTTTGGATGCGTATTAATGTATGACATAATCTCGTTGTAAAGGAAGGAATTCCTTTAATTAATGGCGTGTAGAATCATAAAATTGATGACATACTGTAACATTTCCACATCGTAAAGGTTATATTATTAAACATCACATGATATGATTACACACAGATGGTGTAGAGTAGATTATGAGGATTGTTCAGAGAGTTTTCTTGACGTATTTGAAGTATTCAGTCTCGTTGGTCGGTTGATGTATGCGACAGCCCATCAAGAGGTTTTGGGTTCGATTCCCGGAGTGGGCCAAAAGTGTTATTGTGTTTTTCTGATTATAGAAATACTTAGTAACAGCTCGGAGCTTGGAAGTTGGGGTCTGAAACCCCGTGCCTCGGAGAGCACGTAAAGCTGTCGGTCCTGCGCCTGATCTCTTCCCGGTCGTGTCGTTTAACCGTCCCATCGGATTATGAGAGAGAGGGAACAGAGAGTGCACCTGTGTTTGCGCACACACTTGTGCACTATAATATCTCTGGCGTAGTTGGCTGGTCTTTGGTTGTTTGAATTTTCAGATTTTGAAACTGTTTTTATTTTTTTAAGACAACTCCCGCATTAGGAATATAAATCTTGTGTCACAGGTCGTTATAAACATACATGAAACGGACACAAAGAACACCCAGACTCAGAAAAACAATTTGCGGATCACACATAAAGTGCTGTTCCATGTGGGATTTGAACCCACAATACTTGGCGCAGTAGAAAACGACGTGGCGATTGCTTAGTCCACTAGGCCAACCATGCAGTGAATCTTAATCTAAAAATAAAATATTTTATCATTTTTAGTCAAGGTTCGTTTCATATACAAGTAAATTTAAACCAATCCCAACATAATTTGCGAAAGGCTCGAAATAACATGGTCTAAAGCGTAATGTTGCTTAACAAGACATTAGCAGTAACATTGACAGTATAACTAGACTTAAGAGTCCAAGCATAGATGAAACCACTTTTTTTAAACATTTCTTCTAACAGAAATATATATACACACAAATACAAAATATCTGCAACTGATGGTATTTCGTTATCGTATTAGTTATTTCAAAGGATAAGTTATAACATAGTTATAATAATAATAAATAAATAATAATAATAATAATATATTCTATGCAGTGATTCTTCTAATGAAGTAATAAGTAATCTAAGTAGTCTTCCAGTTTTTTATCCCTAGGTTTTGCCCACTAGTCCACCCGCGTGTATAGCGATAATCGCGACAAAAAATAGTCTATGTCCCTGTCCAAGGTCCAATTTATCTCTATACCGAAATTCATCCAAATCGGTTTAGTGGTTTAACAATGAAGGCGTCACAGACAGACTGAGCTACTTTCAAATTCATACAATTAGTATGGATTTTGTTAGTTTAATTGGAAATTGTCAATAATAGGTTGTAGGACGTCCACAGGCCAGGTGGAATGATGATTTGTGCAAGATGGATGGCGGGAAGCTGGATGCGAGAAGCCAAGGGTCGAACTAAGTGGCGTGCAATTAGCGAAGCCTATGTCCAGCATTGGACTGCGATAGGCTGATGATGATGATGATGATGATAAATAGGTTGAGAAAGTACGCGAAAGTAAAACATTAATTTAATATTGTCAAATTTGTTATTGTTTTACAGCAATAAAATGTTTTTGACAATAAAATAAGAAGTCTTTAATGACCGTGATAACTTATTTGTATTTTTTTATGATGGCATGTCGTTACAAGTTTTGGTTTCATTAATTTCCCCTAATACAAACTTTAAATATTCCAGATTTAAGATTACTCCCTTCGCTTGGTTTACTTATAAATTAGGAACAAAGGGTTCTCCTGTCAATCGTATGAGCTCTGTAAGAAAGTGAAATTATGATAAGGCTTTAATTTCCTTTTTGTCGAGGGTTATTAATATCCGGCTTTATCAAAATAGAACAATCCTCATTATACGTTTCAAACTATTAAATGGCTAACTATAGGGTACTATAGGGCTTGGGAACTTTTCTACTAAGTTTATGCGTGGTGTGTTTTGCGGTCGTGTGAGAAAAGCTATACTTGAGGTATTCTTGGGTTCTAATTCACTATAATTATACGTAGTCAATTTAAAATCCATTTTACACGAATAATTAGAATGCTACGACGTAACAAAACTACTTACTAATCAATAACAGAGAACCATTTCCATTTATAACTAGCACTCATGAACGAAACTATATTCCTTTGTATTATAATCTCAATCAAGTTGAAATAATATATAATAAACAACTGTCCGTGTTACGCGGTCGTAACAACACTAAATAATAGGGTAGGGCCACACTGCCGTCACACAACTATTACCGAAGCTTATGTTGGAAAATTGAAAAGTTAACGAGCCTATTCCACGATGCTCGTGTTTCCAACCACCTTTGTTTTACCAACGAACGTCGGAACTCGGCCTTATTAAGGGGAAATTGCTTTGAGTAACATGAAAGGTATGTGTCGATGACCTAATTTTTGTCTTGAATCTCGTGGTAATACGGTTTCTAAAGCAGTTTTGGGTTATTGTAGCAGAACTTTCAATGAATTAAGAGGTTATTCAAAGTTATGAAAACAGTATATAACGATAAGGATGATTCGAGTTTGAAATGTTTAGTTTTTGATTTACAAAAGGCCTCCGATGAATACTTAATATGATGTGTTCGAACATGCTGAATCGTTCTAAATTAAACATACTGATGTTATAAATTCAAGTTATGAAGCAACTCTGTCTGTTACACTTTTACGATTAAACCACTGTAGCTAGAGTTGCCCAACTATCGATAGTGAAAATACATCTCACCTCGAAATCTAGTTATAATATCGATAGTATCATAATACTACTACTACTAACTACGACTAATACAATTGATTGGTAGCAATAGTATCGATAGGACCGATACTATTAATTAATAACACTATTAATAATATCGATAGTAATGATTTTTTTATATTATCGATACTATTTTTGTATATCAATACTATTGGCCTGTATCGCACAGCGATAGTATCAATCCTATCGAAAACATCGATAGCATCGATAGGCTATCGATACTATTGGTATGACGTCAACGATCGATAGACAATCGATAGTTTAGCGATAGTCGACTATTGATAGGCAACTCTACACTGTACCGATTTCAATGAAATTTGGTATAGAGATTATTTCGTTCTTGAGGTTAATCTTTGCAATAACCAACATACACGCGATACATCGGCAAATGCTAGTATATCTATAAATCAGCTCTCAATATGCCGTGACAGTTACTGTCAATCATTAGTTATTGCTCACTATTACTTCAGCGAATTTCAGTTAAAGATAATACTGGAAAATTATATAGGAATCGTTGTTTGGAAGCGAATATATCTAGCTACACAAAAACTTAATAAATATTATGTACAAAAACGCACAAAATAAAAATAAATACAGTGATCATTTGTAATAACACAAAAATGAAAACAGAGTGGAATTTCTAGCGCAAGAGGGTTGACTAGTTGAACGATGCTTAACCCGTAATGAGGCTACGTGACATTCCACAGTATTAAAACAAACAACTTTCTTAGAATTTTAACTCCTACAGGACATTAATTATACTTTCGTCGCTTCTTGTTACCCGTAAATGTATTTGCAGTTACACCATTCTTTAACTAATTTTTGTTTCAAAATGTGGGTACTTGGAAGTTTGGCAATAAGAAAAGTATGAATATTTATGTTTGAAATGTATTCTTCTTATTGTTTTACTTACAATTTTTAAGGTAAATTAAAGTTGAAGATGGAAGAATTATTTGTCTTTAAATTGTGGAGTCGTATCTTTTAAGTGTTGTCTTTCACGAAACAACATTTAAATAAACGTCTTTTATTATTATTTATTTCTTACTAGTTTTTATTTGTGGCTCCGCCCGTACGTATGTCAGATAACGCGTGTAAACTATTATATGTGTTATATGTTATACGTATATATTTGCCTTGCCAGTCCCCAACCCGCAATCGGGCAGCGTCGGGACGTATGGCCTAAACCCACCCCTGAGAGAGAGAATTGAGCCCAGCGGTGTGATATTATGGGTTGTTAAAGAAGAAGGTATATGCTGTATGCATATTACTGTAAAGTCTCATCGAAATCCCTTCCGAAGCTTTTGAGCGACAAACATTCAAAAATTTGTACACCCGGGATTATTATTGCCAATATTTATAATGTCTATGATAATGTGGGTTACAAGTTTATAAGTAAGACAAAGGTATAAGTGAGTGTGATTTTATTTGTGAATGTTTGTATGTGTGTGTGTGTGTGCGCGTAAGTATGTATGCATATGTACAAGTGAGTAGATGTGAGTAATCGCGTGCGGGCGCGTAAGTGTATTAGGAACTCCTAAAGAATACAGAAACCTTTCAAAAACTCTTATAGCATAGGCAACGAATCGAAAAAACGTTATTGATATTTGTATTTACATTAAGAAATCAAGTGGCATATTCAAATTGCGACTGCTTCATTAATTTCTATCATCTTATTTTAGTCGAATTATACTTATTAAGTAAAAAGTCACCCATTTTTGTGAAGTCGCATTAACTAAAGAGGCACTTTTGGTGAATGATGAAGTCCATAATTTCTTTAGGTAGATGGGGCTCCGATCAAAGTTTGGTTTAACGGATATTAAAATTTCCACGAATTTACTCTGAAATGATGTAAGAAAATTGAAATGTTTTATCAATTGAAGCGTTTGAATAGATATTTAGAATGGCTTAAAGATAAGTCTTTTCTAACTTTATTTACACAATACTCTTAGTATAATATCAAACTACTAAAAATATGGAAAATCTATGGATACTACAGAAGTAGAGGAACTCAAGGCCACTTTAAGGTTTAATGGTAAAGTATGCATTAAATCCACTGATGTACAAAAGTGCATTATGTTTAAAAAAAATGGAATAGGACTTTGTAGAAAATTTTATTCATGACTTTGTCAATTGCGGAGCGATTTAAAAATTATTTTGATAAATTGTGGTTCCAAGATGGTCCCATCATTACCGTATCAAGATCTGATGATTGGATCCTATGCGACTCGGGAGAAACCTTCAAGTTTTATAGCTTGTTTGTTTCAAGTTTAGATTGCTAGTGGTGTTCATTTTCTGATGAAATATTTTAAATAAATTGAAACATTATGAACAGTGATTCGATAAGTAACAAAGTTGAATTATACTATATTGCATAACATATAAAAAACAAAAGTATCTCAACGTTCGTATATCGCTTATCGGATTTAAACAAAGACTCTCAAAATAGATAACAGATTGTCTGGTACAGAGTCCGCAATCGTATAGGTAATAACATGTATATAATAGCTGAGTTTCATTGTTCTACAGTAAGTAAACAACGCTCAATGCGTCTCTTGACGCTTAACTTTATATACTTATACCCTCTAGAAAATGTGTTTCTATTCGAACTATACATAAAACTAAACAGTATTTAATAATAGTGTAAAATCTTGTGACTCGCTGTTAATCTTTTGTTAGTGAAATCGGTTTGTTGTTTTTGGATGTTCAATATTATCATATTCAATATAAGTAAGTTAAAATAGTATAAGAATAATAACGGACGGCACAAAAAGTAGTTTATAAGGAGTACTACTTATTTAACATATTCCGTGTGATGTTGAAGAGGGGACTAAGAGGTCAAACCATGCAGAATATGCCTTATAGCAAAAGGAACAAAAAAATATCCAAACTGTATATCAATCTGTCTGACCAGTGTAAAGGCAATAACCACCTTTCTAAGGAGATGCCTTAATCGAGCAGTGGAATGTTGTTGATTTGTTGTGTTTACACAATTCTGAGCTTCCCTAAAACTAGTAATACAGAGTGTACCTGATAAGTTTACCTGCACATTAACACCCGTCAGGTAAGCTTGAGAATAGTATAGCACATCCACCTAGCGATTAACTTGTACAAATACTCAGTTGAAGCCATGGCCCAGTAGCAGATTTCGATGGTTAGCGCTAATCGGTTTGTTATTTGTTTTTGCAATCACCACACAACTGACACCTGCATAGTGACGACCACCACACGCACTTAGTCTTGCAGGTAAATCTAATATACAAATTCAAATTTGTTCAGTTGCCTGAATAGGTGTGAAAATCGTCTTGAAAATCTCCGACCAGGCGAGATGATCATGCCTGGCGGGCTACTGCCCAACGCTTGATGTTGGGAAGTTGTATATATGTTAACCGGCGCGAGAACTTCTATTACACGATGCAGGATTGGTTGCTTCTGCGCATACTACGTTACATTACTTCGTAATTCAGTTTATCTTCGGTAGATGGCGCTGTAATGTTTTTCTGTTTTGCGTTGTATGTGGAAGACGCCACATCTGCACAGGGAAACCTGAGGGGTACACTTTATCGTGTAAAGTTACTTGTAGGAATAGACAGGGACGTATAGAAACAAACATAACGTATTTCTATAAATTATTTAAATAACGTATGTAAACAATACGTAGAACTTTCGACACATCCATTATATTGTGTTTAAGCGATCAGATTTGATTGTTTATCACGGTTTATAGTAATTATAATGATAATGGGATTTATCTACAAAAGGGGTATTTTTATCTATTGGTATATAAGTATCACATGTTGGTATACATCACTAGATCCTTTGACACGTTAATTTGAGCGCTAGAAGTGCCACCCGAATACAAGGTGAGTGACAGGTCTAGAATTTTTATCATATATCCATTTTAGATTAGTGATTGGCGATATCTTCATTTATTTATGACGTTTCATACACAGTTTAATTTGGTTTAGTAATTCTCATTTATATATAGTAGAATTACATTATTATCTTTAAGTATATTCTCGAACGGTAAATTAATAATAAACGAAGTCGGAAAGAATACAATACAAATTAAAATGCTGAGTATTAAATATTATTTATGTCATACATACTACCTGCGGGTTATGATGTTGTTCACTATTTGATTAATTTAAATGTTGTTCTAAACCATATTTTTCTGATAAAAGGGTAGCCCAAGTTATACCTAATAACATCAGCTATCTGCCAGTGAAAGTCCCGTCAGAGTTGGTTCTGCTATTCCAGAGAGACAGACCAACAGAAAAAATAATGGTGCAGGTGACTGTAGATCAAAAGATCTAGGGTGCATAAACAGACATTCAATTTTATTTATTTATATGGAAATTGTTATCGTTACATTCCCAAGCTAACTGTAATATAACATTAACTAGGAGTACCCTTGTATATTAATCAGCAGTATTATATTGCATTAATTTTAAATTTGAAGTTGTAAATCTCCTATTTATACTAAGCAGTTTAACTGATAATGACCATTTGTATTAAAAGTTATTTGCTAGCAGATTTATTATTTATCGCACCATTTTTATTAAGTTTCTTTTTAGTTTTTAATTCATCATTTTTATTTACCGAGTAAATAAAAGAATCATTCACAATATAAGTATAAATGAAGAATTAACGAAGCGCTGATTTTTTAGGATGTTTCGTTTCATCCTGTTGATGTTGGCCGTTGGGCTGACATTGGGCTACAAGAATCCCCACTACGCACTAGGCCGGACTACGATGGTGCATCTGTTTGAGTGGAAGTGGGATGACATCGCTGCAGAGTGCGAGCGGTGGCTTGGCCCTAGAGGATATGGTGGTGTTCAGGTGAGTTTGTTATGTTACGCTTCGATACAGGTAGGTAGTAACATCGTGACATTAGGCTACGATGGTTTGATACTACTGTCGCCGTAAACTGTACCCCAAAGTCACGTTATCACAGAAAAGCCGTATTAAGCAACTCTATTATTGCTTACTGCGAGTGCTATGTCGATATCAGAAGCCTAATCTTACCCTAAACTCAATGTAAGGGGGGAGAGATTAGCACTTGTTGTTGTTGTAATAAACCAGAATGTTTATCTACTTGTCATGCAAGATTATTTTAGAATGTATTTCACATCGCTATCTAAATTATAAATATTATACATATAAGTATACATAGAAACAGTACCTAAAACAGACCAATGCAAATATATACGGTCATTGATACAAATATTTACACTACTTTGAAAATTTAACTAAATTTAATACATTGATTTTATGATAAAGCATGACAGCAAACAAAAATCATTAATTCAACTTTTCTCAATGCATGTTATTCAGAAAATCACATGCTCATACAGTTGGTCAATAAAGATTTTGATTTTGTCCATTTACAAGATCGCGAGTAAAATTCTTATTTCGTGTTTCTTACTTCGACAAGTTTCTAAACTGAACTTCGATACAATCGCACGTCTCTTATTTAGAAGTGAAGTTTACAAAAATTCTTTCTTATGCTTTAGCGGTTTTCACTCTGTGTAGATGAAACAGTCAATTAAATCTATATAGATATTCTATGTACATAAATTTATAGTTTCAAGACGTTGTCCAACTGAGATGTTAGATAGATAGATAGAAAACTCTTTATTTGCACACTATAATATTACAGTTAGAAGAGAGTACATAAAATGTGAGACGGTGTGTACAAAGGGCGGCCTTTTGCCAAAAGCAATCTCTTCTAGGCAACCTTGAGATGTTGTTGATAATAAGAAGTTTCTAAAATAGATATAATAAAATTAACCGTCAATTCTCACAACACAAGGTTATTTACGTTTCAAATAAACGCCAAATATGCAAAAAAGATAAATTAAAATAACTTAATTCGCATTTTTTTCAGGTTTCTCCTCCTAATGAAAATTTGATCATCTGGAATAGTAACCGCCCATGGTGGGAACGTTATCAGCCTATGTCTTATCGTTTGATTACTCGTTCGGGTAATGAACAGCAGTTTGCCAGCATGGTACAGAGATGCAACAATGTCGGTGTCAGGTTAGTCAACCTAAATTATATTTATTTTTGTGACTACATTTTTTACAAATATACTAACGAGTCCATCAGCCAGCATTTCATAAGACTTATCTTGAGAAGAAATCTAACCACAGAGGTGTATTTTTTTTAAGTTCGTGAAAATTGATTAATCAAAATCTATGCAAGTACAGTTACGAATTATTTTTTAAGAGTTATTAAATTAGTATCATAATTTTGAATTGGCTTGTTCATGCAGACAGCATACGATCCCCAGCCATCGCGTTACCTAACACGAAACGCGACACTACCGCCATTTCGTTTGACCGAGAAAACACCAGAAAGATACCAAATATGAGCTAAATATTACAAGTCTAGACTATATTCACATATACGAGGTCTGTTAAAAAAGTATCGCGAATTTAGAATTTTCGCGGGTTACGTATATTCGAATTTCAATTTTTTTTATGGCGTTATGTTGGTACATATGTCTCTCACTTATGCTGACAAGTTTGGCCATTTTGAATGTTCAGTTGATTGTTGACATCTGCTTTGATTGCGCGTGTTTTGGTCCGTCTTCGATTTTTACTTATTCAAAAAATGGAACAAAGATATTGTATCAAATTTTGGGGTGAAATACGAAATTAAGTGCGCGGATGCATTCCGAATGTTGACTGTGGCATACGAAGAAGCTATTTTGGACAAAAGCAACGTTTGTCGGTGGTACAAAATGTTTTCAGAACCGAGAAGATATGAACAACGAAGAGCGTACTGGACGCCCGAGCACTTCAACAACAGACGAAAAAATTGATGAAGTGAAGAAAATGACATTATCCAACCGTCCAACCGTCGAATCACCGTTAGAAAAATTACCGAGGACCTAGGCATGTCAATTGGCTCGTGCCATTCGATTTTAATCGATAATTTGGGCATAAGACGGGTCGCCACAAAATTCGTACCAAAATTGCTCAATTTCTTCTCAACTTCTTGGCCAAAAACAACATACTAATGATACCGCAGCCACCGTATTCCGCAGATCTGGTCCCCTGTGACTATTTCTTGTTCCCAAAACTGAAGAGGCCCATGAAAGGACGACGCTACGCCACGATTGACGAGATAAAGACGGCATCGAAGGAGTAGCTGAACAAGTTACAAAAAATTGTTTTTTTGAAGTGCTTCGAAGATTGGAAAAAATGTTGGCACAAGTGTATAATATCCCAGTAGATTTCTTTGAAGTGGACTACATAGATATTCACGAAAAAACAATTAATTTTTGAAAATATACAAAATTCGTGATACTTTTTGAACACGCTATGTACATACACAAAAAATTCTTAACAAAAATTTGTTGCCATCTTAAAAGCTTTTTATTTTACTACACTGCTCCTAAAAAATGAAAGTTTAATTAGAATAGACAGTTTGTATTAGTTTTTGTATATGTTGCTTTATACTAATCCGCCCGTTTCATTCAATGAAAAAAAAAGCCATTGCTAATTCAAGCAGCAATGTTAATAGAGATACAACTCGGTACCTACTGTATTAGATAAAGTTCATTAGTTTGTATAAGAAGGAAAGCAAACAAAGAATGGTAAGAAACATTTATGTACACATACATTTCCGTTCAGTAGTATAAATAACAATCCTATTGACAATATTTTCAATATATCTCCTAAAAAATAGAATCCACAGCTCTTTTTATCACTTTTTGGGTTTCATACCCAAAGGGTAAACCGAGACCCTATTACTAAGACTCCGTTGTCCATTAGTCTGTTATTTGTCGGTCTGTCACCAGGTAGTATCTCATGAACCTTAATAGTTAGTTAAAAAATTTCACAGATGATATATTTCTGTAGCTGCTTTAATAACAAATACTAAGAAAAAAAAAATAAACACTAAAGGGTGGTCCCATACAACGAACGTGATAATTTTGCCGTTTTTATAGATAATGGTACGATAACTTTCCTGTTGGCCGGTTTTTTATTCGATATACAATATAAAAAATAAATTTACACTCACATTCTACGGAATTTGTTGTTCGTATATTTTACCGCTATATAAGTTATCGAAAAAGAGCTTTTATGACTGTTCCTGCAGAATCTACGTCGATGCAATCATCAACCACATGACTGGTCATGCGCAAGAAAACGTGGGTACCGGCGGTAGCACAGCAAACTTTGGTGAATGGCATTATCCCGCTGTGCCTTATGGTCGCAATGACTTCAACTGGCCACATTGTGTAATCCAACCTAGTGACTATGCTAACGATGCCCATAGGGTAAGTATTCTTTTAACTATTAAAAATCGACACCCGAAGGCCTCCAACTAAGCTCCACTACTGTTATCCTATGATAAAAACCGGGACCGACTGCATAAAGTGACCTCCGAAATACGGAGACACTCATGGTAACATTCCACCAGCGGTCACCCAACCAGGTACTGACCGTGCCGTCGTTGCTTACCTTCGGTGAAACACAGCACAAGCGCTTTTTCACACCACTTTTCTGTGAGACCGTGGTATCACTCCGGTCGAGCCGGCCCATTCATGCCAAAGTGTGGCTCTCCCACGGCAAGCGTTTGCCAACATTTGCCCATCAGTAGTTGGCGAGAGTTTAGAATTCAATATTATTCACAAAAACTGCGGTACCAAAAATTCAGTCGTTCTTATATTACTTATCGCACAGTTTACAAATGAATTCCATTATAGGATTTGTTCAAAAGCAAATTTTTAAACGTGAATTTATTTATAGGTACGTAACTGCGAACTTGTTGGACTGAAAGACTTGAACCAAGGGACTGAACACGTCCGTAGAATGATTGTAAATTACATGAACCATCTAATCAACCTGGGTGTTGCTGGATTCAGGTATTTAACATTTCCACTATCATGACATAATTAAGATTAAATTAATAGCTATATTCTTAATATTTTAGGATCGACGCTGCAAAGCACATGTGGCCTTCTGATCTCAGAGTCATCTACAACCGTCTAAATAATTTAAATACGGCTCACGGCTTCCCAAGTGGCGCTCGTCCCTACATCTATCAAGAAGTAATCGATCTAGGAGGTGAAGCAGTCAGCCGTAATGAGTACACCCCTATTGGTGCTGTGACGGAGTTTAAATTTGGAATGGAGCTATCAAGAGCTTTTCAACGCAACAACCAGCTTAGATGGTTGGTGAGCTGGGGAACTCCCTGGGGTCTTCTCGCTTCCAATGATGCACTTACTTTTATCGATAATCACGATAACCAGAGGGGTCATGGTGCTGGTGGCGATATTCTCACGTATAAACAAGCGAGGCCATACAAAGGAGCTATCGCGTTTATGTTGGCCCATCCTTATGGTTTCCCCCAGTTAATGAGCAGTTTCGCTTTCCAAGATACTGAAGCTGGACCTCCGATGGATCGTAGTGGAAATATTATATCTCCTTCAATCAATTCTGTAAGTACTTCATGCACGACATTTAAAAAAATACTTTTTTGGTTTTTGTGTAACTCTACTCTGCCTGATGAAAGCATGAATAGAATCCAAGCGTGGTAGCTATCATTTTCTATGCAAAGCAGACAATGCAGCATTGGGACTTACACTATTATAGCCTAGTGAGATGGTTTTCACGCCCTGCTTAAAGGGAAACACGAGTTCTTGTTGTGAGTTTCAGGTTTTGACTGGTCTATGCAGGAAGAAAGAGCCGAACAGTTTAAATCGAGAGCGTATGCTAAGTACTCTGAAAGGGTGACTGTATAGAAAAAGAACGTGTTGTCGTGTAAACAATATAAAGTGAAAAGAAAATTAATTAATGTACTCGATTAATCTTTAACTAAAAACTATTAGTAATTTGGCGGGTAACGTAATATATTCTATATACATTCACCAAATTTCAAAATTATAGGGTTTTTTACATAAGATTGTGATCATTTCGTTTATTTTATGGCATTTCAACATAATTTTTTTTTACGTTTTCAATTTGAGTTCTTTTCATATCGTTTGAGAGATACTGTTTATTTTTTCGAATAGAATAACATTTATGATTTTTTACTAACATTAACTATTTTGGTTAGGTGATAGAAGACTATGTAGTATTAATTAATCGACCTAAATCTTGGCCAAAGTTAAATCATTCACTATCATTTCAGGACAATACCTGCGGTAACGGTTGGGTTTGCGAACACCGTTGGCGTCAAATTTACAGTATGGTAATGTTTAGAAACGTTGTAGCAGACGCACCAATGACTAACTGGTGGGACAATGGCAGCAACCAGATCGCGTTCTGTCGTCAAGGGCGTGGATTTGTTGCTTTTAACAACGACAGTTGGAACCTGAATCAGAATTTACAGGTAACGTTTATTTATAAATAATATAATTCAATTTAATGCATACTTAATTTTTATGTGCTCAGCTGCCCGATCTTCATAATGTCTGTGTAAAGTTTAATATATTGCCAAGGGTTTGATGGGTTCCTCTTATACCTGTCAGTAACTAAATCTTTTACCTTGTCTTTGAAAGGTCACTGGACTTATTATCACCCAAGAGTAATTAAATATAGCAGCTATCAAATTTAAGGGTCCTTTTTTCTACAGACCTGCCTTCCAGCTGGCACCTACTGCGATGTTATTTCTGGAGTAAGGAACGGTAACAACTGCACAGGCAAGAGAATCGTTGTTGGTAACGACGGCCGAGCAATCATTTCTATCGGTTCTAACGACTATGATATGATGCTTGCTATCCACATCGGTGGCGAGGTAAGTGATTCAGCAAAACCATGTATTGTATTCTTCTCAGAGAAATTTTCAGTATGTTTACGAAATATCACATTTGAAAATGAACCATACAGCGGAAGGCATAAGATTTTTATCACTTAAATTTAATTATGAACTCCTAGTTCTTACAATATTTGTGTTAAAAGTATATTTTTGTTAAGTAAAACTTTTTTAAATTTGTAACTACAAAGTGTCGATGTAACCAAATTTTCAAATATTTTATGTGATTATCAATGATTTTTTTCAAATGCAGTAATGCTATCAGTATCAAGGCATACCTGTTCATGAGCATTCTGTATTACCACATTAATAATTACTATTACTGTAGAGTTTGGTCAATTTTTGAAAACTACTAATCAAATGTTGCTTTTGTTACAGTCGAGAATTTGAAGATTCTAAACTTTGACTTCGAAGCTTGCGCCCATGATCTGAAACCAACTTTAAAAAATACATAGACTACTTCGCATTTAGAAAATAACTAAGGAAGAAATATTTTATCAATTGAAGGTCTTTGTCTAATGAGTAAAACTATTTACTTGCTCGCTCTATAATTACGTCGAAATATATTATTATATATTGTAAGAGTATGATAATATTTAACATAATTTCTACTTCATTAAAAAGTTGGAAAGATTTATACTATTTCGATCAAACTACTTTAAACTCTAATACTTTCTAAGAAACTTTCTTGGACTGCAAATTATTTTTTAACTACATTTTCGGACAACATAGCAAAAAATAGATTGGTGTTTCAAGTCTACTAGTTTTACACTTGAATAATAATAATTTGTTAATACACAATAAAGGAATCCACAAAATCACAATTTATTTACGTGTGCTATTTCACTTGTTCTTACGAGTTTTCATTGTATGCACTCAAGTAGTACATACAATGAAAACTCTTTAAGATTAACATAACATTCAAATTTCAAGTGAAAATGTTAAAGTGAAAAAAAAAGTGATTGAATACATTTAGTCACAAGCGAGTAACTGATTGACTAGGTAAGTGGTAACCAGTCAGTAGTGGGAGTGGGGGGTTGTGGGAAAGTCATGCTTCAGCACGAACGGGTCGGCTCGATCCGAATGATACCACGACCTCACAGAAAACCAGTGTAAAACAGCGCTTTTGCTGTGTTTCACCGAGTGAGTGAGGATACCGGCCCGTACCTCAACCCCTTCCCCGTCAATCTCCCCATCCCCCAAAGGCCGGCAACGCACTTGTGACGCCTCTGGTGTTGCGGGTGTCACTTAACATCAGGTAATACGTCTGCTCGTTTGCCCGCGATTCCATAAAAAAATTAGGTCTTTTTGCATGAAAGATGTAAGTATCTTCCGTTTTACAATTATCAGACCAACACCCTTAAAGTCTTGTGTGGTCTTTTTTAGTATTTCGGTCTATTATATTAGCTAGGAAAATACAAGCTTCTCTAGGGTTTTCCTTCAGGGGTTCCCCGGCTCTTAGTACCCGAGACGGCGTACGGTTTTATTCGATTCGGGTCCGACATGCCACCACATAGTGGTATCCGAGAGGGTTTCAGGACGGAAAAAAAAGAAGGGAAATACATCGCCATCCGCCAAACATTGATGTTTTAACCACTGTGTTTGTCTCTTCTCTTGGCCTCTTGCTGAAGCCGTAGTGATTAAAGCAACTTCTTTCCATATAAGAAATATAAATGCATGATTGAATTTTATAAAAGAAAATTGTATACTAGCTGAGCTCTGTGACGTTATCCGCGTTTGATGTTGTAAACGCTGGGTATTTGTTCCTTCACTCAGTGCTATTACCTTCTTCGATAATCGCGATAGTCAAAGAGGACACAGCCCTGGGTGCAATATCCTTAGTTACAAACAACCGAAAAGATATATTGGTGCGGTTGCATTTATGTTGGCTTATTCTTACGGCAATCTCCAGATAGTTAGTAGTTTCAAATTTGTTAGTATTCAATCAAAATTGTAAACAAAATTAACTTTTATTATTTGTATTTCCGATGCTCTCACTTCATGGAGTGAGATTATATATTAACATATATATTTGATTACTTCTTATATACTATCTGTTGTAAATATACCTTTTAATTACGACAACCGCTATCTTTAATGTATTTAATAAAACAAATCTTTTAACCTCTTGCATTCAATCAATAACTTTTAACCTTAAAATCAAATCAACCTTAAACCCAAAACCATACATTAGTATGGTAATATATTATTATAATAATATTAATTAGGTGTAATTTCGAAAATAACCATGTATATCTGTTATTGTCTGTTACTCTTTCACGGCTTAATCGTGGCACTGATTTCATTTCAATTTGACATGGAAATTCTTTGATTCTTGAGGAAGGACAAACTCTTTACCGGGATAACCGATATACACATAGGCTTAAATTTTATATCATGAAAATAATTGAGAATACTAAATAATATTATTTATTTGTTTATGCGTTACAGACATTATTAGTATTTTTTCAAATCCTAAAAATCCTTTCAAATTAACTTAAGCTTCAAACTCTATTGGCACGTTCGTCACGACTCAAATATCTGTCACGCTCTGTTCATTGAATCAAGTATCGGACAGCGACGAGACTTCTCTCTGAATTTTCACCAAGCAATTTTTGGTGCCAGCCTAATTGGATATAGGGATAAATAAATCAATTAAATTCTTCCACTCCGTGCGCACTCTAATAGCGTTGGATGTTGGTGCGTAAAACCGATCGACGATGACCTACCCCGTCCTTTTTATTAAATTAATTATATGGCGAAAACAGTGTTTATCTTAAGGAAACAGGGGTCAAGTTCATTAGTTTTTAAATTGACTGGTGGACATTAGATTTTAGAAGTATAGGTAGGAAGGTAATTAAACTGTATTGCCGCGATTATTTAAGCTTCCTAGAACTACATATATATAAAATAGAACTAACTAATATTCTAAACGTCAAGGTTTATAGGATTTTTTACTTAGTCTTGCCAATAATATTGTTTTCAAGAAAAATGTCGTTTTGGATTGTAAGTAACATTCATTATTTTATTTATTTTATTTTATTTATTAACGTAATGCACATTAAGTACAAAAGCGGACTTAATGCCATTAAGCATTATCTACCAGTCAACCTACAAGTGTTACAGAAATATGATGCGGTAGGTGCAATGCAACAATAGAAACACACTACGGCGCCATCTACCGAAGATACGTCGAACTATAGAGTAACGAAGGAAACTAAGAAACTACTAATCCTAAATTGCGCAATAGAAGTTCTCGCGCCGATTAGCATATATACAACATGCCAAAATGAACCGTTGGGCAGTGGCCCGACAAGTATGACCACCTCGCCTGGTAAAAGGATCCTCCCTTTGTGTTGGATGGACTTGACACCCGTTCCTCCACTGTGGTGACACCGACGTGATCGGAAGCAGGCTTCGATGGAGCTGATCAACAGCATCAACAACACCACGCCACCATCATGTTAACTTCCATAGCAAGTCTCAGCCAGCCAGCAACCTCGGTCTCAATACAAACTACAGGCAGGAAGCGACTGCTCTCCCCCACAACTGTATCCCTTTGATAATTCTACCATATCATTTACGAAGAGCTCATGCACCTTCTTTTTAAATTCAAAATGGTTAGTGGACTTCCTGATTTTAAGTGGGAGCGCATTTTAGAGGTGTACTGCTTAGACGAAGAATGAAGAGTTCACGAAGTCTAAATAGAGAAGCAGATTGTTTTCTGAGCGAATAATGATATTCTAGCTGAAGGTAAGAAATGACAATAGAGAGGACAGAGCTCGCTGATTTCGTCGTAGGCGAATAGGAACCAGTGGATAAGATGTCACTCAGTCTTCAGCTCTGATGAAGTCCGGTACCTTCGTTTTTAACAACAAAGATTGGGTGAATCGAGTTTTATGACCCGGCGCCGAGTCTTACTGAAAGAACCATTCATGGTTATTGAACATGGTGCTATTAAGGAGCTCAACAAACTTCTCAAGAATGGTATCTTGATACACTTGTGCCAATGTTTTGATACCTCTTTCACGAAAATATTGCTGTCATTCTTTCATAGCTAACATACCTCCAAACCATCATTGATGTCGGAAAATATTACAATAAATTGCTGGATTGAATTATAGAATGAGGGGACAGATGTTGAAATACCCATGTTATATGTTAATACCATAATACAAACTATGCTTAGTATTTTTACCTATACATTGATATAATATTTATATTACCACGTGCCCTTTTTCTTTAATTTCGATTTATTGACTTCAAAATTAATTACAAAGTAGTTTTGTAAATCCCATCTTCAAACAAAATTTTAATTACTATTCTGTGTATATTCAAACTTCGTTATACTGTAACTTAACTTAATGGTTTTAATTATATACTATTTTCCTTTTGAGAATAAAATTGAAAATAAACGTTAGTGTAGACTATAATACAGAGGTAGAATTCATAAAAAATTCAAATACCAACGATATTTTTTTATTTGAAATTCAATTGGATGAATTACTAAAATACGTGTATTATTTCACCTGAGAAAAGAGGATTTAAAGGCCGCGTTTTTGTAGTCAGCGGAGAGCGGAGCGGCAGCGATGGCCGTGCCAGTGCACGGCGCAGCAACGCAAAACCCGTTTTGGAAACTAGCAGGTAGATCGCGTATCGCTAGAACAGTGTAGTGTGGTGTTATGAGAAAATTTACCTCTAAAATATAGCTTGAAACAAATGAGAGAAGTTACAAAAAACGACTCGTAATTTGAAATAACTTTTGAAATCAATCAATGTTTGATAATATTTTGTTTCATTAAAGTATCTACTTATGTAACAGCATCGTAATATATTTATTTTTTCAAATATATAACAACCCAAACTTTAGAACCTAAGAAAATCATAGTTAACCGTTGCATACACAATAGTTTATTAATATTAGGGGCTATTAGGTGTTGTACTCATTCAATCATAGAAAAATATCATTACACAATGAAAAAATAATATAAACAAAAGTAAACAATATTTCAAGTAATAAAATTATTTAGAAAGCTTTAATAGTAACAAATAAATAAAATATTAATATTTTATAAACTTAGAAACACCACGAAATTATCAAAATTAAAATTTTATAATCACACGTGATTAGGATTTTGTTCCCTCCCTAGCTCCTGTACTGGTGCGCACCGCTCGAATGCATCTCGTCGCCCGCTCCCCGTGTGTTCGTAAACCCTCCCATAATAGTATTTCTATTTCACTTGAACGCGCCGCTGCCCGATCCAATACCATCACCGCCACTCTGACTGGCTCGTTGATCTAGTAGTTAGCATAAGCGACTGCAGATCAAGAGGTCTCAGGTTCTTTTCTTTTTTTTTTAAAGGCAACTCCTTCTTTAGGAATATAAATTCCTGTGTCACGGGGATCTTTACAAACATACATGAAACGAACACAAAGTACACCCGTTCGATTTCCGGTTCGATTCCCGAGTCGGACTGCTTGTGGGTTTTTCTTACAAGAAATTCTTAATAGCAGTCCAGAATGGAATATGGGGGTGTTTCCCGCCAATGCCTTGGAGAGCACGTTAAGCCGTCGGTCCAAGCTGTCCCGAATATCTATGACAATCATTATTGGGAAGTCATTTCCCTCAAATATTTGAATTCAGTTCACCCTCAGGGTTGCGAAGGTCGGATGCTAGTCGCTCCACGTAAAAACTGATATTTAGGTAAAACCGGTTAAACTAGGAAGATGATGATAATGATGACAGGTGATTATTATTTAGTTACCTCCTTACCTAACATCGCTGTACTGGTGCGTACCGCTCGTATGCATTTCTTCGCCCGCTCCCCGTGTGTTCGTAAACACTCCCATAGTGGTATTTCTATTTCATTGGAACGTGCCGCTGCCCACTCCACTACCGTCGCCGACCCCGCTCCCGCTGAGTTCGTGTACACGGCCAAGAATCTTATTTTTTTTTGACGAAACTAACCAATTATTTTGAATATTAAATCACACTTCAATGATTTAAACATTTCAGAATTCATGTCTATCGGCTTGGCGACCTTGTCCAAAGAAAGATGTTTTCATTTTTTCTTTTCTCATGCTTGAATAATATGTCAATGTTACCAATACAAGTAACTAATGCTAATGACATTAATTTTCAAAATTTGTGTTGAGTGGAACGGAATGAAAGGGGATCTTTCCTTCACTCCTCAAAATTGAATGCTTGACTTTTTGCATGTTTTTGGATGTCGCAAAGAAACATGTATATCGCAGACAATATTTCTTATTGAAATCTGCCGCTACTAGTTCGAGTAGTCATTTCGGAATAAACAGTCTGCTTCTATTTTTGGCCAAATATACGTTTATGAGAAGTGATACCAAGGTACTATCTTCGTGATCATAGTAACTACTTCTGTTCTATCAAATCAGTTGGAAACCAAAGCCTTATTTCATAATTCAATAGAAACGAGACTATGATAAGATACTTTAACCGTGGAAGAGTCATGCCTTGGTATACCCGGGCCATCTCGACCGTAGTGAAATCACTGAAGAAGAAGATAGAAGATCGCTAGAAGAAGAAGGGGAGGCCACTACCACTTCTTCTTCTGCCGCGAACACTCTAAAACCGTGAGTCTGTTGCCGTCCACTGCTGAACATACTTTTCCCATTGCACACCACTCTGATTGATTTGATAACTCACTTATGACTCTTGATGTATAAGGAGTCAGGAATGGTGCTATTCACTTCCCAAAAATTGAGCAGTATTAATAATTTGAAAAAGGAAATGAGTAATATGTTTGATCGTAAATTTATGTAAGAATTTATTATACATAGTGTAACTGCAATATACTAATATAATACAAGTTAGGGTGCCGTCAAACCACGACCCTCATCACTATTCTGTGTAGAATACTTTTCGGCCGTTTAACATCTTTGTTTTACATACCCAACTTACATCCATCGCCCCTTGGATAACCTATCGTAAGTAATATAAGTTTATATAGTACATGCGAACTTTTTACAAAATATTTTTTATCCGAATACGGTGGGACCAAATAGAAGGGTAACAGTATTGGCATTCTTTGTATTTGCGTTTCTATTTTCTACAATAGCACCTAAGCTACTAAACCGATTTTCATGAATGACATATCAAAAGATTCATAATAATGGATTACGAATTCGGTTTCAGTATTTTTTTAATTGTAATTTTTAGTTTATTTGAAAAGTCTTTTAATATTATTGAGAAGCCGAAAATCGATCCAAGTGACCAGTACACTTAAGTAAATCATTGCTGTTTTGTACTACCTATCGAAAAGAAAGAAACAACCCTAACGTAGACTTCATATTCATCTATTAACTGAGTAGAGAGCCGACACGGGAGATTGTGTTATGACGTTATAATGAAACAGTTTTTAATAATGTGATGAAAATATCCTCCCAGGATTTGTTTTTTGCGTCTTTACTTTTATAGAGAGCATCGGATGTATACCACAAACTCTTTCTCAGGCGTACTTCGTCAATCACACGACTAGTGTCCACATCACGATTCGATATATCTGTACAAACTGACGGTGTATGCTCAGTTCGACACTAAAATACTCCCTGAAGAGAGACGCGCGAGCGATGGTCGGCACCGAACGTTACGCGGTGCTGACGCATGACTCGTACTGCTGCTGAGCTGTCGGCTCCTACCGTGCTGACAGCTACGTGTTATTCAAAAGCGCTACCTAGAACTATCAGCGAGTAGTCGGAGCGACCTTAAAACCAGCCTTATACAGATGTATTATTAATATATAAGCAGGTTAATACTTCATATTAATAACTTTTTGCTATCCTTATTCGTACATGAGGAAAGCAAAAAGTCATTAATATGAAATATTAACCTGCAAGTAAAGGTGAAACGAAGTTGATTACAAAAGTAGTTAATGAAATAAATAAATACACTATTTGTAACAGGGTCCCTATAATAGAAAGCTTCAACCAAATGGGGCAAGATCAAATAATGTTTTATTAGATTGAACCGCTCCTAATCAGTGATTATATTGATCAATAATCCAAAGGCCGCTAACCCAATACGAAACGTAAATAGGTTTTGTAAGGGAGCGTAGGCTTAAAATCCTGAATACGTCATGGAGTAGAGTAGCTAGAGAGTCGTTTATCAGAGGCCGGTCGAGTAGCGACGCGTAATTAAACAACACACACTGTTCATTTGTTTTGTGGATGAAATTTTTATGGTATTTGGTATAAAGCAACGTCTAATAACACAAATAAAGGGAGCGTTACCAAAAGCATAAATTTTACTTAAATACCTACATGATTGGAACTCTCAGTGAGCGAATCGACTCGGACTTGGCCATTTTTTTATATGTTTGAACTAATAATTAAAATTTTTGAGGTATTATATGATAGACATAATTAAATACATATATTTGATTGGGTGTCTATTTGATGTCGTATAAAAATTACACAAAAGCCCGTTGAGTGAAGTCAGGTTGTGTCTATGTACAATACGCCTCTATTTTGAGTAATTATGGAATTTAAGTTAATGAATGCATTGAGTAGAAGTAATACATTTAATAAAATTCATCTGTATTTTAATTACACTTGAGAGAGCCTTGTGTCAGTTTCATAATGTTATCATTATCAACCCGTTGCATTATGCTAAACATGGCCTCTCCCAAAGCACGCTACAGAACCCGGTGTGCTGCTTCTCGCATCCAGTCGCAGCCGGCCCAATTACACAAGTCGTCCCAGCATTTGTCAGTTTATTACACAGCAACTCCCTTTTGACGGTGAGTCAGCATTGCGATTCTGTAATGGAGACGATCGAGTTGATAACAAATAAACCTAGCCGTGAGAAACCCAAAAAATTTCAAAACTTTTGATCTTGGTGCGATAATATTTACAGCCGTGTGTCACCTAACACCACACAGCAACAGCCTGCTCTAGACAAGTGAAATGAAATGGATAGGATAGAAATCACGTGAGATGTCGCATCGAGTGCTGTCGCGTTCGCGATTACTCGCCATCCTGCTTGGAATGAATGGCCGTGTGTAGAAAGCCTAACTAGCTCAAATAATTTGTTTCTTTAATACACTGATTTCATTGGTGCTTTATTCTATTGACGCATTTTTCGATTATTTTGTTCTCTTCCATGTCAGTATACTAAAATAGATAATTAGTTTTTTTATATGTACTTACATTATAAATCACCTCCTCTATTCATCACATTGATGTCGTAAGAGGCACCTAACGGAGCAAATTATGTAGGAACTGCAAAGAGAAGCAAACCTTGATACTAACCCTAAAGCGACTCGTCTAGCAGGTACAGTAGTCTCTTAGGCTTCATTTGCATCAATCATTTACACAGATTTCCTTCATGCCCACTCAATAATGTAGAAATATTTTAACAACAACCTATAATGTCCCACAGCTGGGCTCGGGTCTCCTCTCGGGAGAGGGTTAAGGCCATACGTCCCCACGCTGGCCAAGTGCGGGTTGGGGACTGGCAAGAATACGTTGTGGCTACGTAAATCTTGCCGTTGTATGTTTTTAAGCCGCCCGAAGGCCTCCAACTAAGCTTCACGACTGTTATCGTATGATAACAACCGGGACCGACTGCTTAACGTGACCTCCGAATCACGGAGACGCTCATGGTAACTCATGGAAATATTTATTTAAATAGAAACTAAAGACCAAAATTGAGACATTCCTTTCGCAATAGCAAAGATGAGAAGATGATGCGTGGGTATCTCCTATAATCTCTAATTAAATCGCACTGACTAGGAATGTTGTCTTCATGTAAATGTAAGAACATAAGAAATTGTAATTAAAATATTAGTAATTAAAATTTTTGATAAAAATATAAAGTTTACGCGTTCCTAATTTTCTCATTAGCTAATTCGCGTCTATTGTACAATAATTTTTTTCGTTGTCTATCTTTGTTCGCAATGATTACAGAAACTAATTTAATAGGTAGGTTCGACAGAATGTGTTTTCTTCTAAAGTCGAGTAGAATTTAAAATTAGCCTTCATATAGTCAAATATTTTTGTTTAAATTAACATTTAAACTTTTTATGTTTCGTTCGTGATAAATCATTTCTTATTTATTTCTATTCTATTCCTTTGGCGAGATTGATGAGTGTCAAGCAATGAGTGAGCTCTAAGGTATGGGTGGTCTCTTGACTGGTAGAAAAGGTAGATGTAACGTTTAATATTATTTTGAATGTTTCTATCTGATATAGATAGAAATATGTTTTTGCTTTGATTTCAATCAACAACCTACAATATACCACTGCTGGGATCGGGTCTTCTCTGAGGAGAAGGTTAGGACCATACATCCCCACGCTGGTCAAGTTTGGGTTAAGGACTAGCTTTGATTTACTAAATGCTAATTTTGACGGTTAGAGTAAGAAATACGCTGTAAAATTGAATACTTGGTCAGGGTTACGCTATAATATAAATATGTTCAATGAATATGTTCAGACATTTTAACACACAACGCCATCTAGTCCCAAACTAATCAGAGCTTGTACAGTCAGTTATCTAGTACCCATAGTACTAGATAACTGATATTAATGCTTATATACTTTTTTTTTTGTAAATACATACATATTATACATAGCAAACACCCAAACTCCGAAATAAATATTTGCAGATCATACAAACATTTGGCCCGACTCAGGAATCGAACCCGAGACCTCTTGCACAGCAGTCGCATTCACTACCACTGCGCAACAGGGGCAGTCAATATATTATTATATATTTTATTATTTACATATATATGAATTGTAAATAACAAATTTTTCTATTCATATATTTGCTAAGTGCTATGGCTTTTAAATCATTCTGAGTTATTAGTTTATTCTAGGACTTTTTCAATAAAATCACAAATTAACGTTTACTGATCAGGTACCTATTTCGTTTGCCGTGTATAAAAGTAAAAACTACTTGTAACTTAGAACGTGGAACACGTACACGCAATTGTGCTTCAGAAAGTAGAGCCATAAAGTTAGAGGTTATACCCCAGCTTCGTACAACAGCTTTGTTTGAGAATCTAACCACTAATTTCCTTCAACGGAGGATACACAGCGCACTGCAGTGAATAGATAAGAATGTGATGCATTAGTGGGCGCGGTTGTACAAAGTAAACAGTTGCCCACTATCAACGGCACGCCCATAACTAGCGCACTAGGGAATAGATTATTAGGAGAAGCGAGTTAAGTATTACTGAATAAAGTTTCTTGTTTAAATTAATTAGTTACGGTTTAAGTAACATTTAGGTATATGAAAATACTGCTGTGTTAATAATATTTTATAATTGAAAATAGATCAATATTATTTTTATTATTACAGTAAATAATTTAATCTAGTAGTAGCTAGTTAAGGTAGTAGAGCCACGCTGATTTTAGCATGAACGGGTCGACTTGACTTGACTTAACTTGACTTGACTTGACTTAAAATGACAGCATTTGTGCTGTCGTGTTTCGTTTGTGTGTGTGAGACTGGAGGACCAATCTAAAAGCTCTCAATAGGCCACTACAGTATGGGTCACCATGCTGCTTTGTTTCATTGCTATAAGTATGGTAATCACTACTTTTGGATTCTGATTGGATCATGCATCATGCATCATGGTAACGTATGCGACTGCTACACTAGAGGTCTCGAGTTCGATTCCTGAGTCGGACCAAATATTTGTTTCGGAATATGGATATTTTCTATTTGTGTTATGTATGTATTTACAAAAAAAAAGAATATATATATGTATTAATATCTGTTTTCTACTACCCATAGTACAAGCTTTGGTTAGTTTGGGACTAGATGGCGTTGTGTGTTAAATTGTCCGAATTATATATGTATGTATATACTTGGGCAGGTCCATATGTAAAAAAAAATATTTGGTAATTTTTACTACTATGTCATAAGCTGTACGTTTAGACTCGTATTATTATTGTAAGTGGAATTTACTAGTGGCTTAACACAGCAAAACGTGATTAAAAGCTACGTTGTTATTGAATATTAGTCAGTATAGTGCTGTGAAACAGGTTAAAATAATGTTAAAATTATTATCGATAAAATCTCGTCACTCTGAATATGACGGTTCATATTTTGACTACAATCTGTCTAGACACTGAACGCTCCGTTTTGCCAATGATTGCAATGGATTGCGGGCTTTGTTAACATTGATATATTTCCTTTTATTCCACCATACTTTTCATGTTTGAACTTTAAATTAGGTGTAGCTTATAATTTTGTTACATAATAAGAAATAGTTAGTATACACGAATTGTTAATTGTTGTATCACGTACATTTGGAGCTGAATTAGAAATTTAGAATTTGGTATTACTAAGTTTTACTTTTCATAATGATACTACAAATAGGTATTTTTTATTATGACAAAAACAAAGAAAAAATATTTTCATTCCTTAAGGTAACGTAAATTGTCTTACTACATTCAATTTCATATTGATTTTTAAAGTGTTTTATCAGGGTAATTTTAAAATAATACCAAACATTTGAAAATCTAAAAACCCATTAAAATATGTTGATTTTCTATTAAGAAGTATGTCTCCGTTTTGCTTATATTTTTAAACTGCGTGATGATGTCACGTGTAAACGTCACACACATGATTTTTAAATGTGAACTGAGGTGTCATACAGTGGGGCTTCGCTTTGTAAATGATCGATGGCTAAGATTACTTTGTGATGGCAGTGCGGCAGTTCTTTCAGTTAAACTGGTTAGCCTGCGGCCAAAGTGTCGTATTACACGAACAAGCATCACGCAAAGGTACTTGAAAGTGTGAAATGTGGGCTTTTCATGACAGAGTTCAAGAGGTTTGTTCCTGAACAATTGTGTTAGCTGTCACGAAAGTTTTAGGTTTCTTTACATAATGTCATGGGTTCTTTATCTAAACGAATTTATTTATATTAACATCTAAATGTTATGGTAATGTACACCAATAGAATTTAATTTATTTCTACCATAGTGTTACCGCTTAGTTAATACACGACGCAAAGAGGTGTGTTATAAGTTTTACCGCTGTAACTGTAACTCCTAAACGAATGGATTGTTTTTTTTCAAGTTTGATGGATAATCACTACTGCCCTCTTAAGCCTTTTTGACCGTTTTCCACATTTGACATCTATCATGATTAAATTGTCGTTTTACAATTTAAATAATAATAATAACAAATGAAAACGTCTCAATGCTCATTTCCACATGAATGAAGTATCGAAAATTCATGTTTCAAATTCATAGAAGCGTATTTTACATGTTAAAGGTCATACGAAATTTACGTATTTCTAACTCGTGTTTATTGAAGTTTGTTGGGTGCTCATTCATACGAATACATGAGAATGGATAGTCTCTTAACTAATTTATTTCTGATTTAATACGCATAGATGCATAGATTGATAGTGGTAAGACAATAAGAGAAAGAGGAGAAGCGAATGAAAAGATTGTTACGCTGACGTTAACACTGAATTCTTGTATTTCCGTAAACAAATATTACAAGTCACATGTAGAGCTCTGTGTAGTCATTCTGAATGTTGATGATATACAAAATCAATCTTTTTATATAGTATGATATCAAACCTACTTTACTCCAACATTTGGCACACTAATCAAATGATTTAGCTATCGCATGGCCTACTGCTTACTGGCCATACATATAAATTTAGATACAGGAGAGATTCAACGTCATCAACTTAGCCGATTTACGTTTACTGCTGGAGCATGGGTACGCCTTTTACAATGTAGTATGACTTCTGGGCAAAGGTCTTGAATGCCTACATTTGAATGAAGCATAGGTCGGTTGTCGTGACGTATCGTTGGCCAAGTCTTGGGGAAGTCGATGTCTTGCAGTAGACGTTCTTCGGCCATCAGAGATTACAAGAAAAGATTTTAAATTATTCTAGTGCATGTAAAAGTTATAAAATCTAATATTATTGAATGAAATATATAAGTCGAACATGAGTAAAGTAAACTATTATTTACCTAAAATAGAATAGAATGGAATGCACTTATTAAATTTGAAACTGAAGTACCGTACCGACTATGGCTCAACCTAGACAGCATAAAAACTAAATTAATCCCTGACTGAAACCAGGTTTCTATTAAAAGTATAGGACATAAATCTGTTAGTTTGAATGTTGTAAGTAATTTGCCAGCCCAAGTACCCTTCAGACAGAAATAAAATGGAAGTCAGCATGTTCGTTCACCCGACATTCCCAGACGACTTAATCAGATATGTCGGTCTTCTATAGCAGTTACCGTTGACTGCATTAAACACAAAATAAATTTAGTTAAAAAATATCTTGTCTCCTAAAGTGACGCGGCGAAAGCGCATTAGATTTTTGTATTGTGTTCATATTGCGAACGCTTTTCTTAGGTTGAACACGCGTTATGGCTACTGCATTGCATATCTGATAGTTTTTTAACTATTATGTGTATGGGTGCATTTAATAATTATACTGGATGAAATAATATGGTAACTTAAAAATAGCAAATTTTAAACAGGTTTGCGAATAATGTGATGCGAATAGCCCGAAATCGATCAAAGTGGCGGACAATGGGAGAGGCCTATGTCCAGCCGTGAACCATGATATTCCTGCTGTAAATTTTTTAACACAAAATGTTGAAATAGGAAATATGGCTGAATACTTAAAGTTATTTGCTGTTGAATCGCACCGTGTGTGAGCGTGAATATACGGAAATCGAATAAGGTAATGCATATTGCTGACGAGCATTTTACGCACGCCCTAACTGGCCTATTAAAACCCAAGTTTATGGTGCTAGGTTTGCCTGATTTTATTAATTTACAATATATGCAAATATTTTTTATGATTCGTCACCTACTGACCTTTCACAATCAGGGAGAAATACCTCCAGTATAGTGCGTCCGATAACATTATCCACTTACTCAAAACCCGTGATGTCCTTATGATAACGATATTTTACTGAACAATTCTCTGACTCTGAAGTGTCCTACACAAAAATGCAGATTTGGTACTAACTGCTACCGAAATATATGAGTACGGCAGTCCCTTTTTCTTCAAATAACTTTTTTGGACTACTGCAACAGAGAATTTGCAGTTCAGAACAAAAATAAACCAAACGACAAATGAACATGTTCATTCATCCGACATTCCCAGACGACTTAATCTATCCCAGCAGTTACTTACGAAGGGTAAAATTCACACAGTACCTGTTTGTGAATAAAGAGGTGCGAACTAAGGACCGAAATACTCTGGGTATAATTATTTGCACAAAACGTCGCCTAATTGCATGCTCTGTTGGCGACATTTTGGAGGGCACGTGACGGCTCGATTTGACAGGGGATATGGTGTTTTAGAACAGCGGAAAGTGCTAAATTGGGTTTTTATTTCCAAAACGAGTTTAGGTCTTGATTGATTGGATGTATTTTAATTTAATCCGAAAATAATAATATTAAAAACGACGAACGAATTTGATTAGATAAATATTCACAGAACGATTTGGAATTATGGATGTTAGGGGCTTAAATAAATAATTAAACTGAATTATATATCAGTTCTAAGTTTTGAATGTCGTAAGTTGTGACTTCTACAATATCTTTTATATCATTATTTTTAAGACAAAAAAGTCATGATTGTAATAATCATAGAAACCATTGGTACCAGGTACATTCTCCATAATCTATTCTGCAAGCATTAGCTCGACAGTTTTAGGTAAATATTTAATAATAGTAAATTTTTAACATCTAAGTGGCGTGAAATTGGAGAGGCCTATATCCAGCAGTGGACTGCGATAGGCTGATGATGATGATGATGAAATTTTAACACCTATTCAATGGAAAAAATTTATTTTAGTTTTACTCATTAGAAATGTGACATAAATAATATATCAAGGACCGATGTCTCAAATACAAGACAATAATTTCCGATAAAAACTATTTAACCTTAAAATCGAGTCGCTAACCGCTTTACTCTTTACGTAGCACATCCTTATGTTTACGTTTAAGTTTATGAGACGTTATGAAACAGCGTTCCGACGGGACGGGACAATGTAGCAGAACAATTTGGAACGATAGTTTTGACACTTTCATACTTTGTTAACATGTATAATGTTACCTGTACTTGGAAAATTATGTGAAAAGTTCCCAACTTAACACACTCTAATTTCGTTACAAAAGACATTAGTGTCTTGTGAGTGTGCTAAATATCATCTAAATGATAACATAATGTTATCTATTCTGTACTAGTTTTGTATCAATATTTACTATACGGTACTCCTTAGACGACATAATTACTAAAATGTTATACAGTAAGTATACTGTGTGTGTTTTTTGAAGATGTTATTTTAATACATATTATATGTATACTTATTTATGTATTCTTGTTTATGTAGAGATTGAATAAATAAATAATGATTACTTTTGAAGACTTCCACTTCTATGGAAAACCTTAATTATGAAACTAATGGTTACGTTCAGGAGACTAGCTAAGCTATCCATTTACGTAAAAGATCCAATGTTTCATTAATTATGACTTGGGTGTCAAATTCTTAACAATTAGTTTTGATAACAGTGGTTTTTATAGTCAGCTACCAAGTCTTTTTAGCCGACTATAGCAAAGGACCAATGGGAAATATAATATAATATTTCCCTACAAACATACAAACGTATATACATAGACAGCTAAACCTATTTTGTTTTGGCAGTCTATGTATGTAAATTTGTATGTTCCTACACAGTGGCTAAAGAATTGAACCGATATTATTAAATAAGGTATCAATAATACATAAGTCACATAAATATTAACAAAAGGTTGCTGTGTAGTCGGGTTGTAGTATATAATTTTTTATTTCTTACCACCTGCTTTTCTTGTTCGTTCTCTAATCTTATATAAAATTTCAAACGTACAAAGAAAGTCAAGTTTATAAAATTTTATCTATCTAATCCTATCGTATATAACTACTTACAACCAACATGGGCACGCGTCTTTCTTATTAAGTTAAATATAAAAGTAAAAGAATGTCGTATTCCTTCTAAATAACAACATAAAATCGTGCTGGGACAAATGAAACAATAAATAAAGTAGACGAGCCTTTATTCAGATATAAAAGAGTCTTGAATAGACCTTGGAAAAGATTTTAAAGCCTCATAGAAAGCAGCCTCTGGCAAGATATAGGGGCAATAAAAAGTTAACAAGTAAAATACGTAGTAAACGAAGGAGAAGAATAAATCTCTAAACTTTTTAAACTCACTAGGCACAATGTATGTCATGTTACACTCATAATTTTGTCAGTTTGGGTTATATTTTAGTAGCTGATCTGAACTTAGAATTTAACTACAAATTTCAACTTAATATTTATTATCTAGTTAAGCTAGAATAACTTCGTCTATATTTCTTTCCAATCATGTTAGGTTCCTATTGGTCCCAACGTAATGTTACTATTCCATCTTAGACACTCCATCAAAACACATGGACTACATAGTTTCGTAGTTCATTCGTGAGCAACAAAGTATCATAAAAATTATGAATTGTAATGTAATAGATTCATGTTTTAGAAATAATTATAAGTTTTTCTCCAGTCTTATCTCCATAGCGCCCTTTCAAAAATTGAGACTGTATATGAAGAAACTTCATTTTGTGGAATTTTTATGACTTACGTCACATTACATCACATGCAACCACAAATTAAATATTGTGATCGTGAACCGTACTAGTTTATTTTATGAAATCTAATGTATGAAATTCTTTTGTCGCGGTGTTCGTTACCAAACTCATTTGAAACGGCTGGACCGATTGTAATGAAATTTTGTGTGCATTTCGGGTAAGTCTGACAATCGGCCAACATCTACTTTTCATACTCTAAATGATAAGGGTGACCTACTCCTAATCTTTTTTTGTCAATTTTTTTCATACATGACAACATAACATTTGCCGGGTCAGGTAGTGTATAAATGTAATTCTTATTTTCTCTATTGCTAACTATGACGGCAAAAAATAAGGAATTGTGTTGCTTGCTACTAGACCGGGGCGGAAAAAATAAAACAAAAGTTTACCAAGAAAGAATAGTTCCAACAATTAATCGAGTGCAAGGCTATCTAAGAATAAAATAACACAAGATTATACCAGACATTAGATCCTCCCTTTGTTCTCTCCCGCCATTACGGCCGAATAAAATGTAATTAGATTGACTGTTTGTTTGTCTGTGCAGAACCACAAAAGTTTTATCCAGTCCCGCGTACCGATATCAACTTGTTTCTTTCCGTTTTGAGTAAACAACGTGACGTCATTGTTTATTCCTCCTTTAACTTTTGCAACTTTTTAAACTTTTTTATTTTGTTATTCTCTGTTCGTGAGTAAGCGGTTATTATAATTATGGATATGAATTGAAGAAAGAATTTTTCGACTTTATTTTCTGTGCTTTGTTTCTGAGCAGAATTAAGTATTTTAGATGTTTAATATAATGTTTGAATTGTCTTTTTCGTTGTTTTGTTAATGATTGAGAAATGAATTAGGAATTATTAGAGACTTAGATGTAGGTTACGTTTTAAAAAGATTCGTGGCGTATAAAATATATATATATGATATACCTTTTTACTTTGATGGTATCTAAAAAGTGTGCGGTTAACGTTTCAAAACGATAAGAAACCACCTCGTGTCTCTTAATTCTAGGTGTTATAAATTAAGTATTTTAACATCGTGTTCATATGCTTGACTAAGCAATTAACCTTTTATTAAACTTAACGTGTAATATAACAACTTAGGTTTGAATTCGCAACTTTATTATCCAGTAACTTTCAAGTTATAATAATATTAGTATATTATAAAGGTACGTTTGAATACAGTCATTAGAACAATAAATAAAATACACAAATTTCTAAAATGTGTAGGTTAATTTAGGTATATATTTATAATGGAACTGGGAGTGAATAATTTACATACACTACAAATGGATATAATCAATAAATATTATAATAATATGTAAATTATAATATACATTTTGATAAATAAAACAAATTAGGAGTCACGTTTACGGTAGCGTACGTGACCGCTGTGGCCGAGGTATTCAGTTCGATTCCCGGGTCGGACCACATGTTTGTATATTATGCAAATATGTATTTCAGAGTTTTGGCATTATCTATGTATAATATGTATATTTACAAAAAAAAGGATATAGTTAAGTAGTCTACAAGTCAATTTGCGCTGTCATAGTAATATGCTTCATTAGATGCCAGATGGCGCTGTGTGTCAGATGAACTAAATATTTCTTATCTTATTAAGTTTAATTATTTCATTTTCTTGTTCTTATTGCTTTGTTTTTGTTTATTTTAACATGTTAACTGTACTCTATCCCATTTCGCAATATTTCATTGTGATTGCAAAAAATAAATATCAATATTTTTACGCTTGTTAAAATGGAACTCAATCCGAACAGAATTTTTGAATTTTATAACATACACAAATCAATTTAATATTTATGATTTTTACGTCTACCTGACTTGTTCTATATCAACATAATAAAAGGCAAGCAATAATACTAATTCAAGGCAATATAACAAATCAACGGTACCAAAATGAGTAAAACTTCTCGTGGGGTCCACGCTCGTATATATCCACTAGGACGTCGTAACTCTCTGTGATGGATTAGTGCTTTTCCGGCTTTTCAACAGACCCCTAAATGGACAGACCCTCAAAGGAAAAGCATCTGTTTACTAGTTACTATTAAGGAAATTTGGTGTGGTGTAAAATTTTATTTACGAGAATAATGAAGGAAAATTAGAAAGGGTTCTTATGCTTTTTTTAAAATTATGTATTTGTGTTTTATTAAGAAGCCATAGCTTGAACTAAGTGGCGTGAAATTGGCGAGGCCTATGTCCAGCAGTGGACTGCGATAGGCTGATGATGATGATGATGATGATGATAGTTCAATAGATTATGCACTTCATAAGTTGGGTGCGTTGTAATTGCCACCATATTAACAAAATATTACTTATGAAGTTAATACATATAATAATATCGTAACTGGTCGCTTTCGTACATGTAAGATATATGGATTACTTATTACTATACTAGAATAGAATAGAATAGAATAGAATATAATAGAATAGAATAGAATAAATTTTATTGTACACCAGTTAAAACAGTTTACATTCAGGAGCATAACATATTAACGACCATTTACAAATGGCGGCCTTATCGCTAAAAAGCAATTTCGTACTATATACTACTACTAGATATTTGAATAACTATTAATATTTATGAACCATAAATAAAAAAGTTATATCAGTTTGAAGAATCACAGCGATAACCGACGACGGGCGAAGCCGCAAGAAAAAGCTAGTAACAAATATATATACCCACACTGTATTTGGTGCTTTACGAACTAAATATTATTTTCAATTTATTTTTCTTCTTTCATAAAAGAGAGACTTAAATCAAGCATTGCGCTATTAACACCTACTGCAGTGGATGTAAATATTGACGATTTATAGGAAAAAAAATATTCTGATATGTCTGAAAGAAATAATAATTGCCATAACAATACAATCAGGCAAGACTATTATATAAAATAAATATCCTTAATTTTATGGAAAAATAAAGTATTCTATTCTTGTGCCTGCACTAACATAAGGCTCCCGGAGCATCTGGCATTGCGTCTTTAATGAGACATAATATGAGACTATCGTTGTTATATAACTAACTTATCGTAGTATTTCCTGCAACACAGCCTCTTATTCCCCTAAGATAACTCGAAACATGAAAATAATTATAAATATCGCTCTGAGCTCTTCAAATAAAACTTCCTACAACATCTATAAATTAAAGATATTGTTAAAAATTTAATCAGACTCCGTGAAGTTCAAGTTTTAAACGGCGCAAATGAAATTACGTAGCGTGCTTATCTCAAAAAGTTTCGTTTGGATGGAATTTAATATAACCCCAGAAGTTGTTATCTGTTCCTTGTGATGGGTTAGGTATGAATTAACTTCGTGAGCACATTCATTACTTGTTATTAGAATAACACGTGTAATCTTACTGTTATGATATTCTTGAAGATGTTTTAAATTTAACAGAACTAACTGCAACGAATTATATCGATATGTTTACTACGGTTCTTGAAATTGAAAATGCTTGAACCTCTACAGCCTTAACTAGCATTTAAATAAAATAAAGTAAGAAAATAGCTATCGATTTCAAAATTCATTAAAATTTTCAAAATGAGCTAAATTTTTGGCTTTAATTAACCTTAATAAATATCATTATATTATGAAAGGGGTTCAAAAAAGAGAAACCATTGACTATTCAAATAGTTAATGTTTTATCTTGACGACTTAATGATTCTGTAAGACCTCAAACATCTCTAAACCAGCTTTTACAGGAATCTGCTTGAATCACAAATCAATCTCAATACGAGTCAAATCTAGCCTTAATTACTTATAGGTACAGAAGCGCAGTTTTTTTTAGATAACTCTATAAGTTTGTAAAAATAGTCTTAATCCAACACAATAAACCATAATTCAGATCTCGCAGCCGTATTTAGGTATAGTTTTATAACTTTAAAAGTTGCTGTACTTCTTTTGCGAACTTCTTAAGTCTTTATCTTTCCTAATTACTTAAGAATTTGACGACATAATGAAATGTTGATTTTAGCAAGTTACGAAGTCTCAAGTTCAGGACTATATGATGAAACCATACAAGTTAATATTATTATTTGCAAGTGGCACTTAGGGCAAATAGGGAGGGTATACGGTTGTTTTGGGACACAAAAATTAAAATCAAAAGTTATTGTGGAGGAACGGGTAACATATTCCTCCAACACAAAGGGAGGATCCTCCAACCAGGCGAGGTGATCATGCCTGGCGGGCCACTGCCCAAACGTTGAAGTTGGGAAGTTGTATATATGTTAATCGGCGCGAGAACTTCTATTGCGCTATTTAGGATTGATAGTGTCTTAGTTTTCTTCGTTGCTCCGTAGTTCGATGTTCCTTCGGTAGATGGCGCTGTTATATATTTTTATGTTGTTGCGCTGTATGTGGAAGTCGCCATAGTTATTATGATACTGGCTACACTGGTATCAGTTCTCTCTTTACTGGTATATGCTTCCTCTGCAGCAAACTTTATTTTAAATATTCACGAAAATTCATAATAAATAAGTAAAAATAAATATTTCGAGCATCTAGCATACTACGCTCTTTAATTACCAGCTAAGCAGAGCTTATATTATGGGTTCTAAAAACTAACATAAATACATCATAACGTTTTTGTAAATACATGTTTGTTGTGATGTGTTGTTTATAAAAAAAGTTTTTTATGTATATCGTACAAAGAAAACACCCAAACTCCGAAACAAATATTGGCAGATCATATATCAAGCATTTGATCTAACCTGAACATCGAATCCGAGACCTTTGACTGCGCTAATAAGGCAGTCATAGTCAGTTATTTCCCATATATTATTATACTTTATTTTGGGAACTAAAAATGTCTAATATTATTCTTAGGTAGTGCTAGGGTGGGGATAAGATGCTGATAAAAAGGCGAAGACTGATTGTTTGTCAAATCCACATCTCAAATACGATCAGTTTAAGACTAAGCCGCCAGGGTGCTGTCATAAAACAAGGATCGCCGTATTAACAACAGATGGTGGTTTAAAGCGACGCTGACATGTGTCGGGAAATGTCCTGTTTCCGCCTGTCATACCAAACAGGCTTCGCGTGACATCTCACAATAAACGTTACGCTCAAACCTGCGGAATTAATAAGGACTTTCGGGATTTATTTGGTGAATAGTGTTACATTTTTTTTGTATTATTTTTTCTCCAAATAAGAATAATTGTCGAACCAACTGGCGTGGAACTGGAGAGGCCTATTCACCAGTAGACTTCGATATGCTGATGATGATGAAGGAATATACTAAGCAGACACACAATATAAATGTTGAAGATTTGTAAGAGGAATACAAGAAATCTCTGATGACCTGCTAGGAACAGTATCATTTAAAATGTTTAATTATTCTACACACTAAAATAATTTCACTTCATTCAGAAAAATCAAAACCAACTTTAAGTGCATCCCTGTCAAGACGTAAGCATCAATGTAAAATGTTACAAAATTGGAATAAAATCGACTTAAAGTTAGCAGTATAAACTATTTAAGAACATACGTTGTTTTATGTACATTAATACTGTATGAGAATAACCGAGCAATCGGGACTCCTTATATATTAACTGAAATATAATATACCTATTTATACCTATTTATCATTAATTGTCTTTTTTTTATGTAATAGGGTGCAAACGAGCAGACGTATCGCCTGCTGGTAAGCGATTACCACCGCCCATGGACGCCCGTAACACCAGAGGCATCACAAGTGCGTTGGCGGAGATGGGGAGAGGGGATAAGGGAAGGGTTGGATTATGGGCCTCCGGTATCCTCACTCACTCGGTGAAACACAGCGCAGGCGCTGTTTCACACCGGTTTTCTGTGAAGCCGTGGTATCGATCCGGTTGAGCCGGCCTATGCATGCCGAAGCGTGGCTCTCCCACGGTAAAAACACCCGAAAAAACCCCCTCGGCAATCAAATAACACCCGAGAATATAGTGAGATTATTTGTACTATATAAATAAATAATAAAACATATAAATAAATCATGAGCAAATCTATTATTTATCAAATTTTTATATTGAGTTTATCTGTAATTATCATATTTTGTTTTCTTATACTAACAGCATTAATAATTATTGATTATAATAATAAATAAATATTTTTCGGACATTTTAACACATAACGCCATCTAGCCCCAAACTAAGCAGAGCTTGTACACTATGGGTACTAGACAACTGATATTATTACATATATACGCATTTTTTTTTGTAAATACATACATATGGCGAAGGTGTAATAGAAAACACCCAAACTCCGAAACAAATATTTGCAGATCATACAAACATTTGGTCCGACCCAGGATTCGAACCCGAGACCTCATGGACAGCAGTCGCGTACGCTACCACTGCGCCACCGAGGCAGTTATTACTGTAGTATTTAAAGGTCCTTAGTCTTTTTCCAAAATTTCACATATTTAATATTAATTATATCTTCAATTATTTACTGCACTACCTACGTACGTATTATAAAAACAAAATATCCACGCCAATTTTACTGTAAAATCATAATGAGTCCGCGTAGAATGGAAAACACCAATCACGAATGCAAATGAACCACACTAATGATGTTGTTTTTAAATCATTGCACAAATAAAGTGACGTCAAATTATTTTGGTTCACTACCCAATTTTTGGTTGCGGATAGACATTTGCAGGCTTCAATTTTTGTGTATTCAATCATTTTTGTGTACTTTTAGCTGGTAAGTAAACACTTCAGCTTTCCCCATTTCCATGATGTTTTGTTGATTTCTCATTCGTTTTTTATTCATTTTTTATTATGGTACATGGTATACGAGCAGACGTATCGCCTACACCAGAGGAGTCATAAGTGCATTGGCGGTCTTTTGAAAAGGAGTATGCTCTTTTCTTGAAGGTCGTATTGGTCTGGGAATACCGCAGGCACAGTTTTGTTTTTCGAGGCAGAGCGTTTCGTTTAGTAGTTTTACGTAGTAGATAGTAGTGGTTATAAGGGCATCTTATAAAAACAGGATTGTTTTTTGGTGAATGACAATACATATTCTATGTTCTTTTCTTTTGTCTAAAATATATAAATTATGTCTTACTTTCTTAGTTCCACTGATAATGTATTGAAGAATCAAATTTCACATAGGTTAAAATAGCGATCTCCGTGTCTATGTCCAATATACGAGGCTAGCGCACTAACTTCTTTTTGAATGAATCACATTCTTTGAGGTTCTTCAAAAGGTTTGTTACCTTAATGGTACTTGTCGCAATGGATACTTATTCGCGTACCAATGGAGATTCCGTGTTCCTATTATTTACAAAATATGCTTCAATGAAGACTAAACGTTTGCGATTTAAATGCATTTTTAAAAAGAACCACATTAATAACAACTGACAATCTAGAATTTTCTCAGCACAAATGTAAAAATGACCTGAATTCGAAGTTTTTTAAAAAAAGTTATATTTTCAATTATAACTTTTTTTTCTTACCTATTTTTCAGGCAGTATTGTTTATAGCTGATTAAGGCGGGTCTAACCATAACAAAGAATAGGGCTAATTTATAGGTTTGACTCTTTTTCCGAAATGTATGTTTTTTGCTATTTCTGATATTTCTTGTACTCAAATCTTAGTCAGTCTAGTAGAGACTTTTGATCCTTATAAGAAGAAACAGGATCGATATGGATCAAAAAAACTTTTCCTGTAAATGTATTTTTTTTCCAAAATCTGTAAATACAGTTCAGAATATCTTAAAAATTTATGGAAAGTCTCCTAAAAGCGTTTTCCTGCAACTATAACGGTTGAGGTACTTGCTCTTACTGTCCCGTCTCAAAAATTCACTCTCTCATTCAATCAAAAGACGAAGATGAATTTTTTTTTACAAAAAATCAAAGGAGTAGAATAAATATTTATTTAAAAACTATTGAAATTATAGTACCACAGTTTAATAACCAAGAGCACAAAAATCAACGAGAACATCTTTACCAATCCGTCTAAACAAAAAGAGGAAACTTGTCGTTCTGAAAATTACTGATAAATTTGGTTAACGAACAAGTAGATATGTAGTACCATTTTGGTTAAATGAATCACCTTCAGATATAATATAATAAGTATATTTGAAAGATCACTTTGTGAATGAACTTAATAAATAATACCTCTCGTTATGTCCCTTTTTTCATTTCTTTCTTTTAATATAAACAGTTCTTTGCCTGGTAAATATTGTCAATAAAACCAATTTTGTATTTCAATACACTATATTATGTATCTCTGAGCTACAACTTCTGCCGACAAACTGTCTAACAGTTTGGCAGACTAAAGCATGTAAAATGAGTGTATATGATTTTGAATAAATTGAAAATAATCTAATGAAAGTTTGTCTGATATTAAGTTTAGTAACATCAATCATCATCTACAACCCATAATGTTTCACTGCTGGGCTCGGGTCCCCTCTCAGGAGAGGGTTAAGGCCATACGTCCTCACGCTAGCCAAGTGCGGGTTGGGACTAGCAAGAATACGTTGTGGCGACGTAAATCTCGCCGTTGGAAGTTTTTAAGCCGCCTGAAGGCCTCCAATAAGCTTCACGACTGTTATCGTATGATAACAACCGGGACCGTGACCTCGGACACGCTTATGGTACCATGCCACCAGCAGTCACCCATCCAGGTACAAACCGCGCCATCGTTGCTTACCCTCGGTGATTGTTTCTAATCACCGAGTGCAATAGGGCTATGAGCGCCTCATTCACATTTAGTTATAATAATAACTAATCACCAACTAATGTAATGCTTCAAATGTTCTAGACATTTCACGTAGATAGGACACATATAATATTAACTGTCAATATGTTAAAATAATTTTACACACACTAGTAAAAAATATTATAATACTTATAAATAATAAATCAGTATTTTTATAAGCAATCTAGTTATGATATCATAATTTTTGCCTAATTTAAATTCAGTCAGCCATTAATGAGAAATTTGAGGAAAAATATCATAATTAATACACAAAACTATATTAGCGTTAGCAACTCTTTGGTTTAAAACTAGCTATTTACATAGTTTGATTTGTTTCATCGATACATGAATTTATGTATCATTTCATAGCCGTAGCAAAACAAAAGGTTCCAATATCAAGCCTCGCTTCAGTACGTTATTCGATGATTTAATTTATTCACCCTTTAAGACAGTACCTTTACAACCAACCATAACAAACACGTGTGAACTATTATCCCAAGTGTCAAAGAGAAGCACGCGAATACCAAAGTGATTAATATCGAATCCTTGACTATCTTAGACGGTTGATTAAATTCCACAGAGTAACATTCTGAAACGCGTAAAGTTCATATCGATTAGAGTCAATAATTTCATTGGGAAGTTTCCGAAGGGACGTAAAGGGACGATTTAATGTCTCACCTCACATAGTTTAGAATGTACTAAATTGATCTAAAGGCTTTATTGGATTAAATCTGTTTTGAACTTCTGTATGTAGGAGTTCTCCATATTAGTTTTATTCTATTCTATACATATTGGTCACAGTGGAGTATTTACTAATAGTATACTCCATAATGTTACTTTTACGTATGAAGTTCTTTCAAAGATTTGTAAGTGCATTAATATCTAAATAACCTTAGTAGTATATTAGGGCTAACCTAATGGTAAATGATAACTGCCGCTTATGTATCTACAACTAGTCACAATAGTGTTAACAGCCTTTAAATTCTTGCCTCCCACCCCATAAAAGATGTACGGCAGTTTGGAACTCGGGTATCCTCACTAATTTGGTAAAATGTAACAAAAGTTTTGCTTGATACCGGTTTTTTAGATTTCGTATTACGATTAAACATATTTTCGCTATAAAAAAACAATCTATCTAGCCCCGGTGACCTGCAGCTACATTTTTTTTACCGATGTCAGGCACTAAACTCCCACACTCTCCAGAGTTTCCTGAATATGTGGCATTTTGTACTTTACCTTTGGAAAGTTTTTGGAAGAGTAAATAATAATAATAAATCTGTATTTATTATTAAATACAATTAATGGTGTAATGTATCGTTTGTGGAGTAATTTTTAAGAATATGAAATCTATACAAATAGTTAAAATTTAAGCAAACTGACGTGTCTATGTTAATAACTTTTTATTAAACGCTAATGAAAAAATATATGGTAATTACACAAAAAAAATTCATCTATCTGTCTATTTATCGCGCCTTATTTTTGGCACAGCTAAACCAATTTTATACTGGTAAATAGCTGAGAAGTAACTTAAACTTCTTTTATTAAAATTATTTATTAAAAAACTTCGGTATAGCGAAGTTTAGGTCAATTCAATTAATATCAGACAAACTTTCATTAGATTATTTTCAATTTATTCAAAATCATATACACTCATTTACATGCTCTAGTCTGCCAAACTGTAAGACAGTTTGTCGGCAGAAGTTGTAGCTTAGAGATACATAATAAAATGTATTGAAATACAAAATTGGTTTTATTGACAATATTTACCAGGCAAAGAACGGTTTATATTAAAAGAAAGAAATGAAAAAAGGGACATAATGAGAGGTATTATTTATTAAGTGCATTCATAAAGTGATCTTGCAAATATACTTATTATATTATATCTGAAAGTAATTCATTTAACCAAAATGGTACTACATATCTACTTGTTCGTTAACCAAATTTATCAGTAATTTTCAGAATGACAAGTTTCCTCTTTTTGTTTAGACGGATTGGTAAAGATGTTCTCGTTGATTTTTGTGCTCATGGTTATTAAACTGTGGTACTATAATCTCAATAGTTTTTAAATAAATATTTATTCTATACCATTGATTTTTTGTAAAAAAAAATTCATCTTCGTCTTCTGATTGAATGAGATAGTGAATTTTTGAGACGGGACAGTAAGAGCAAGTACCTCAACCGTTATAGTTGCAGGAAAACGCTTTTAGGAGACTTTCCATAAATTTTTAAGATATTCTGAACTGTATTTACAGATTTTGGAAAAAAAATACGTGTCGTGACGTGTCTATGTTAATAACTTTTTATTAAACGCTAATGAAAAAATATATGGTAATTACACAAAAAAAATTCATCTATCTGTCTATTTATCGCGCCTTATTTTAGGCACAACTAAACCAATTTTATACTGGTAAATAGCTGATGTAATAAGAAGTAACTTAGACTTCTTTTATTAAAATTATTTATTAAAAAACTTGGGTATAGCGAAAATAAAATTGAACCCGATGAAATGATGAATCCAACACCGCAGCTAGACAAACTATAAATAAGTAGGCACAATTTTCTTTTAAAAATATTATGCTCATAACTTTAGGTTGTCATTTTATATCAGTTACATATAATGATAGTATCAAATAATAAAAGATATTGCAGCAATGCATAATGCATTTACGAGAGGCATGCTTATTTATTTTTTATTGAACATCATGGCAATCAAATATTGTAATATAATCAGGAATGATCAATTTTATAATTCAGTAGACAGCACTAGGTTACAAAAAGTGTACTATTTACAGATTATTATTGATTTTTTAACAGTGTTTTTAGTGTTTTTTTCCACATAAGATACCATGTACTATGGCAATCAGACTGCTGTTAACCATATGTTTAAAAATGTGTATTACACAAATATTTACCTATAGTTCACGGGAATCTAATCAATGATCTCTGGATTGGCAGTTAACTACAAATACTATTTAAGTTCAAAACTAAGACTATGAAAGTCAGTAAAACCATAATATTTACTTTCTTAACTGATTCACATCAATTTAACTTTAGGTAAAACTCTAACTCCTCTTAAACTTGGTGATCGAATGAAAAAAGAATTAGGAACTGACATCGTTAGCGCGACGCTTGAACCCAGTAAACTACTTTAGCATGCCGTTTTTACAATTGTGTGAATAGAAATAAAACTAGGGCACGCAATATTTCCATGGAACGGTGCGTGGAGGGCCCTTAGTCCCTCTCGCCTTATAGTAACGATCCTCTATTAAGACCGGAAGGGGATGTCAAGCACTTCTTGAAAGCGAGAATGTTTTGCTGTTTTGAGTAACACTGAATGTTGGTGTAGTTTTTTTCGTGTCCTCATCAAGTTTTATGACAATGTCCGTTGCTCGCAATCAGAATCTGAAGTACACACACAGCGGTACCTGCTATTATACCTTTATTTTTATTATTTAGATTTACACCTGTAATATCACACAACATGTTTTCAAGCGTGATTTGAGGATTCTTAATGAGACAGTGTATTATTACTTCTGCTTTTAGAAGCTACCACTATATCAGGATCTGATTACGGGATCCCAAGGAAATCGAGGGAAACCTTAAAATTTTTTAGGTACGTATTACGTTTTTGTATATTTTCTGAAGTAACTTCGTTGTTTGGGTCTAGTAGTTATCATTTTACGATGATAACCTGTATGTAAGGAACAACTCCTTAACGGTTAGGTGTTGGCAGATAAATTTTTAAAAGGTATATGTATGTATGTTACCTGTAGTCGTGTTCTTTAAAGTTAATTAGGTAAACTGATGATGAAAGGCTGACTCTTCTATGTTTACACTATATGTTTAGACAAACTAGGTGTATAGTTAGTTTATACATCATGCCGATTGTAAGACATTTTGTCAGGCTCTAAGTCGCAAAGAGCAGCAGCACTATCTAGGTTGATTACACGACTCAGAGCAACATTTTCTTTTCATAAATCGCTGGCCCTGAGGGTCTGGACTGAATTTATTTCAATTAGATTGCTGACCGCATTTAAAGTAGCGATTAGAGAAATGTTCAGAGGGTCTAGTGTGAGTTTGTTTCACATTGACTCGATTGTCACGGTAAACGTGTTTAACGTTGCGATTGGTGAAGTTGACAGTATGAGTCGATCGAATACCGAAGACGGTCACCGGAACGATTGAACAGACGTTATATAAAGTCACACTAGACCCTCAAGAGTTTATGTATCATAATCACCCAACATTCATAGTAGTATTCTCCGTTTAACATCCCCGTAGCCCTCTGATGTACTGTAGCTTCTACGGTAAACACAAAAAATAAGGGGAACTAAGTTTTGATAGTCAATGTATGTTTCTATGTTTCACCGTATTGTTAATTATAGAAACAATTTTTTTGAACGAGGTTTATTTAGATTCATAATATTGGTAGTTAGTGATATAGGCTAAATGAATTTTAGATAAAGTTCTTATATATTCGGGTTAAAGTTTTTAAACTTTTTCTTGTGTTGCTCAAATCATTGTACAAAAAACATGACTAGACACTTGTCACTCACGCGTGCACTGTTCTAAAATGTTCCGTGATACTATACATTACTTATTTTACCTTCTCTTCTTCATCTTCTAATATCAAACTGAAGTATGGAAATTGGCAGTGTTCCACCCCCATGTCGATGAGCATGTTAAGTCGGCCTCGGTTGTCATGAATATTAATGGCAATAGTTATTTGTTACATACTGCTTTTAATGTGTCATATGAAACTACCCACAAAGCTATATCACTAAATCCTACCAAATTATTTGACCAGTATTTTTAATTTGACTTATGCACCACTGTAATCTGAAAGGTAATATACGACGAGGAGCCAGTAAGGAATTAGGTTAATTGCATTTGAGGTCGTATTATGTCACATTAGTTATCGGAAAGCGTCCAGGCGTCCTGTCATGCATATTCAAATATATTTTAGTGCATTATTCAATGTGGAAAATCCACAATTCTGTTCTTAATCTCACGAGCACTATTTTCAAAACTTGATAACATTGCTTAAGATTTTTTAAATTAAAGTTTAGTTTTCTAGTAATTGATATGTAGAAGTTTTAAATAAGAATAATGATTGTTTGTTTTCGGAAACGTAAATGATCTACAGCTCTCTTTTTTTCAATAAAATAATGAATACCAGGAATATTTTAGAATACTCTGTAGTATTCTAAAAGATTCTAATCGAATCGACGATTATAAACAGAATGAAACATCATGGAATGACTAATCGTATCTGGAATTTTTAACGTCTTCTCCGATTCCTTTTACCTACTCAAGAACATTACTAATTTATGGTAATAAAAGACTTTTATTTCAGGATGACGCAATTAAATGCTAGTCAGGTGCTCGTAACTGTGAACCCTATATTATGAAGGCTTGGGAAGACGATGTGTCGCCTCCTCTATTCATCCCATGGGTATCGTAAGGGTCCAATAGCAACTCACCTTGGCAGGCCAGGAAGGTAGGCCTACGTCCAGTAGACCATTAAAGTCTGTTGGAAAAAAAATAGTGAATAGATAATAAGTTAACTGATATAATTAAAAAGTTCAAGAAAAAACAATTACTAAATGCAATATAACATCTTACTTAAAAAAATTATTTGTGTTAATATGTGTTTATGATTGCGACACTATATTAGCAGTAAAAATCGTACTTGTTTAACCATAGAAACCGAATTGTGATAATTTCTATTAGAATAGCTTTGTATTTCGATTACCAACCCTACCCAATAGTATAGCTGTTAGCGAATGCGACTATCAATCAAGAGGTCGAAAGTGTAAAAGTTTTTGAATAATTTGACACATTTAAACTTCGATTCCCTGATTAGAATTACGAAACTGGACTTAATAACGCGAATTAACTTCTTTGTATAAAAATCGTTTGTTAAAATCTAAATTTCAAAAACGATTGATTAATTTAAAAAGTTTTTTAAAAACAAGCTTTTATTACTTGATAATAAAAAAAAACCTTAAATCCTTTCATTTGATACTCATATTGAGTGGATTGTTCAAAAATATGTGTGACGCCATTTTGCTACGGCGGCTATTTTGGATTAATAATAATACCGATTAAAAATAATGTCATCAGAACTAAAAGTATATTTAAAATTTCAGCTCAATCGAAAATCGGGAAATGGTTTAAATTCAGACCAGGTAGAGTGATGATTTACGCAAGACGTCTGGCAGGAGCTGGATGCAAGAAGCCGAGGATCGAACTAAGTGGCGTGTAATTGGAGAGGCCTATGTCCAGCAATGGACTGCGATAGGCCGATGATGATTCATATTTAATTTGCTAGATTTGATTACAGACACACATCCAGACTTGTGAAACTAAATAAAGGCTTGTAATAATCTTTTTAGGTCATACTACCATTTACATCTGTATGCGACATTTACCTATCATCAGTCATTATTATATCTAATCTAAATAATAAACATAAACCCCATAAAATCTAATTATTTTTAAATATTATACATAAAATCCAGACAGAAACTAGTAAGCCATTACCCCAGAGTGTAATGGTTTACTAGTTAGTACTGAGCTGTAGATAATAATCATAATGCACATTTTTTCTACTTTATCTGGGATCTGATCTAACCTCGGTAAGTGATCAATTTAATCCGTAGTACATTTGTTAAGATATCATAAAAATATCAGAATTCAGAACATGATAAGAGATAAACTGTTTGAAAAAAGAAGATGACCTGCTTCCATGTAGATGGTAGAATTGAGCATAAGTTGGACCTCATCCAGATTACATCAAAAGTGTAATAACATTACGCATAGGGCGTAGTAATGAAAAGACTTACGTATTTGTTGCTTGTTACGATATAAAATTATCAGGAGTGCATTCACTTAGTGTAGGTGCATGGTGACATACTGCATAAAGTCCTTGGTGAGCAGTATGTCTATATAAAGATTAAACATAAGAAATGAATATAATATAAGCTATATAAATATATATCATTGTAATAATAGTTAAGTTGTTGTTATTTACGAGTGATATCGTTTTATTCTCAGTAACGCTTAAATTAGTTTTAAGAAATTGTTAATGTTAAGAATCATTATAACTATTCTGAGAATATAAATTTCTGTTCACTACAAAAATAGTATCATTTTTTGCCTACGGGCCGTTGACTTCATTCGATATGTGACGAGGTTGTTTTATTTATTGTATTCGATTAGTATATTTTTGTTGCGGCTCGTAGCAATAAGCAATGGAAAAACACTACTGAAAATCGAACCAAGCGGCGTGAAATGGGAGAGGCTTATGTCCAGCAGTGGACTGCGATAGGCTGATGTTAGAACACAACTGTTTATATAACTCACACACACAATCTGACTAGATTGTATGTGTGACTTATATTACTGCACGAAGAACATAATAGCTATCAAACTGTTAGCATATTAAACTTAGCACACAAATTGGCACTGGGATATAAAAATGATAGGAATAGTGCCAATTTCGATAAAGATTTTTGAGCTCATTCTAGTATTCTTAAGTTGGCTTAGGTGACGTCAAATCAGGACGATATGTGGTAAAATATGTTATTATGGATTTGCTGAGGCATCCATATCAGCTTGGATATTTAAGACGTCATATATGACGATATTAAAATACTACACTCTTTACTGTTACCTCGTGCTTGTGAAGCATTTAAGTTTGAACAGGAATATGCTATATGGGTATAAGATCTTTGTGCAGTTTCTGCATAGAGTTGTAGCTGTGCACACCGAATATGTTACCACTTTTATTTATCAAGAAGTGGTTTACGATATTTCAATTCACTCAATCAAAAACATAACGATCATTTCTAAAAAGTAGGTAAGACAGGTTGACTGATAGTTGTTCGTACACTCTCTCACGCCATTCTTATAGTTTGGTAGAATAAGAGCCCGCTCAAATACATTTAGGAAAATACCCGATGTGTGAGCCACATTGCAAGTAGAAGCGACCGGTTTACCAAGAATGCCTCCATATCTTACTATAAAATTTTTAGAAATGCTGTCTAGGCCAATATTCGCTACTGCTTTTGCTGCTGTTTGAGCTGAGAGAGAGAAAATACTGATGTTTAAGATTTATAAGATCCTGATTTTTAAGAGAATGTTAGTAAAATATTCATCTATTTAATTAGTTGTTGCCACAGATTTATTTTTAATTGGTAAGCCACATGCTGAGGTTTGAAATTTATTTGAGTCTGTCCTATTGTAAATAACTTTCTGAAGCTTTTTGGTATTGTACTTAAGGTTAACCATTTCACTATTTTCAAATTATCTTTTCACTTTTTATACGTTTATTTTTTTCACAACACGCTTGAATATTTTTTTTGATAAATTATTCTTGGTTATGGAAAGCGTGTTTGGTGCGATAGCGTAAAATTGTTTACCCCTTGTCTAACACAAGCATCAGGCGTGAATGTTTGACAATGAATTACACGAGTATTCATGTATGGAAATAAAAAACAAGTGTTCAGTGTTTGCGAGTAATGTGGTAAAAAGAATCAGAGATAAAAATTACGTATAGCGCAATGGCGGGAGAAGCCGTTTTATCCTCCCAAATGTTATTTACATCTTATTGCTACCTGGTTTACTAAAAGTACTTGAATAACTGAGCTTTACTCGGTATTTTCTTTTCATAAATATTGAAGCATATAGTGGCAGGGTCGCTATGAAGTATATGGTGACTGAGCGAAAACACGACTCTTATACAACGCTTTCTTATATAGCTACTTCAATATTTCAAAAATGAATCTTAGCTCATACTAAACATAAAAATCGTTGGAGCAATTTCCGAGATTCAGATTATAGGTCTATATGTAAGATATGCTAGTTTAATGGTATTAGATACACAGCAAGATCTTCTGTTTCAAAGCACTAACTTTTCAGGTCACACCGAAGTTTATTTGTAAAAATAGCGAGGCAAGAATCTAACAACGTTGAATAAGTAATTATTGTGATGAAAACTAACTAGAGTCTGCACTACATAGGTTCTAGACCTGTATGATGGATCTCCGGTCTCCCACCCTCCGACAGTTCATGAGAATTGCCTTCACTGTATACACAGTATACCTATCTCTTTCTTTCTTTCAATTTAGCTTGAGCTAGAGCCTGGTATTTAATCCTCTTGATAGGCCATGACTCCCCCTTTTATTTTCGCTTGCTGTACGTATGTCAATCTAGACCGTCCTCTTTTGTAGAATGTATACCGCGAAATATTAACAAAATTAAGATACAAAATGAAAGAGAAAAGCCTACGTAAAATAGAAAGTGTTCTTACTTTTGTCTGCGTGTGTATCTGTGTGTATATATATAGTGGTAGCGAATGCGATTGCTATGCAAGAGGTCTCAGGTTCGATTCCTGAGTTGGGTCAAATGTTTGTATGATCTGCAAATATTTGTTTCGGAGTTTGGGTGTTTTCTATATATAATATATATGTATTTACAAAAAAAGCATATAAGTATTAATATCAGTTATCTAGTACCCATAGTACAAGCTCTACTTAGTTTGGGACTAGATGGCGTTGCGTCTTAAAATGTCTGAACATATTTATATTCATAAAGCACAATAACATACATGTAAATTGAGGTAGATACTTTACAAATAATTTAGTACCGTTTGTTACATTACTATGATAAAAAAAACTTTCTGTTTTCTGACATAATGACATTATTATTATAATATAAAAAACATCAATTTAAATTAGATTTATTTTCATCAAGAGTTTTTTTATATGTATGGGCCTGACAATATGACTCTACTTAGCCTGATGGAAAGCACAAGCAGAATCCAAGAGTTGTGGTCATCATACTCATTGTGAAGGTAGCATGGTGACTCATTTGATCCAAACAACTTATTTTTTAAATCAAGATACGTCTTGATGAGTTCTTTAATTTGATATCCAAATTACAGAATGCAACGATATTTTTTAAAGTTGCATTCTTTCTAAATCTATATGGCGAAGATTTCAAAATATAAATGTCAGTTTGCACAACCTTCAAGTGCCTACATTTAAATACTCGGCGGTCATAAATTTCGGCTACCACATATTTCATGCATTTTTGACGGCTAAAGGTAAAAACATGTACTCATATCATTGGCTGGTAGACCTCAGAAGAGGGCAGTTAATGAATACGAAGAGGAAGATAGTATATCTGAATATGAAGGAAACGTATGACAGAAGGAAATTACCATTATGTTTTATATAAAATATTTTCTTGACTACTGAAGCCGTTTTCAATGAATGCACCGTGCGATGGTTTTCAAGTCAAGGAAGACATTTATATTTCTTTCTTATTAAGATGTCTGTCAGTACATGTACTCTGCAAGGGTGATACAACATAGGGGTTATTTTGATATCAACAAATCTGGGAAAAATTGTAAAGACTGTCATAGTATCTTAAAAACCCAAATCCAGCAGTGGATTGTTAAGTACTGTTAACGATAACCGCGGTACAAAGTTACTTTATTGTTTTTATGTATTTCAAGCAAAAGAGTTCAGTTAATACCCGTAGAAGTAGCTAGTTCTGCAGTGCTCAAGGTCTATAAAATTTGTGTATGAAGAAGCTGACATTCTGATATTACGTATACCTAAATACACATACACACGATGTACACATAGCACTGAAAAGTATTATGTTGTTATTATTAAATCTCATTTATGAACTCACAGCGTATTTTTATTTAATACATCCTACCTCCTACATAAAGGGAGCCTTTGTATATCTATTTATCTTTATTATTCCAGTTTTATAATTTATTCCACTCGTATTTTTATTCCTCATTCCAGTTTCTTTTTGCTTTCGTCTCTTTCAGTTCATTGGTGGGTGGAATTCCCACATCTAACCTACTCTACATGATCTGCTGTCCCTATTTCGTGTTTATTTTTATTTTTTATTTCTAAGGGGGGATTAATAGCGTGCTGCCCAGGTCATTATTTTATAGTTACAATGCATTGCTTATAATCTACTTTATTTACATTTCAGTTAATCTAACAGGTTTCTTAACATTCTACTTTCCTTAATCTACAACTTATTTCATGTATCTTATTTTCTAGCTCCTTATTTTCTACTATATTTTTACGTTAAACCTATTTAACATATTTACAAAATATATTAAGTAGGCATGCTTATATGCTATGGTTTACTTTTATTTCTCTTAATAACTATATTTGTGACTTTTGCGCAATATTTAAGGCTTCTTTCTCTTTTTCCACTTTTCACCAACACCCCAACCGCTGCTAGACTAACGCTACAACTTATCTGCTTGTTCGAAATCGTATCTTTGGAATCAAGCATTTAAAAAGTACGTGTGGGACGGCCGGACGGACAGCGTATCTTTAGATCAGTTAGCAACAAACATGTAACTGCGTAATTTAATTTTAGAGAGATTCTGGTCCTCAATACGCTCACGCTAGTTTGGGAATCAGGGTTCATATCTAAATTTAAATATACTTAGTTGCAATAAATAATTTATTATTATTGAAAGAAGCGTACTAATAGATGCATTTCACTTAGATTTTACAAAATTCTTTTTATTATGTTGGGGTGAAAGTTTATTCTGGTTTATTTGAATGTTTTATAAAAAAAAATTATAATAATAAAAACAGAAGTACTACGTTCATAACTGAATGCTCCTTAAAGCTCTTAGACAAACAAGAATTGCAAAATCATCCCTTAAGAGTAACATGATCTAGTAAACAACGGATGTGAGTCAATATATTCAGGAATGAAAAATAAAATGAAATGAGTTTCATTACTACCCAACATGAAGAAGATGAGAGAAGGGTTTCAAAGCAATTAGTTTCACGTCACACCATTTTGTGTTTAATTATTGCTCGCATTTATTTACACATTAGGTTAACGGCAAGAGCGGGTCAGCTTTTAAAATAAATTGTCTATACTAAACCATGGACGTGCTACATACTTCTTTACTCGATAACAGATACTTCTTTCCACTTTTTGTTAACCATTGCTTGGTTTATTAATATTTTTGTGTTATATTGTTACAACGGTAGAACTAAATACGCAATGAATTTATAAATACTAAATATATTACTGCATTGCGTATAATATGGTAGCTGCCAAGATATTACAAAACCTGATAATTTGTAACACGTATCGCCACCTCTATTTGTTTATTTTTTGAGGACAAAGAATGCTAGATAATCGTGTCACACTTAATCCGCGAGTGAATTATGATTTCAAGGGTAGTTGTAAGATTCGTTTAAACTACCTAGCCCTAAACCTATACCTATTCAACATGAACGTGACAAACAGCTCTCCTTGCAAAAAATAATTCAGTCCCCAACCCTCACTCGTCCAGCTTGGGGACGTATGGCCTCAATCCTCTCCCGAGAGGAGACCCGAGCCCAGCAGTGGGATATTATGGGTTGTCGATTGAGGTATCTGAGCTTTGGAAGAAGTTAAGCATGCTTAGCTAGTTAGCATAATGTTGGCCTCCTTTGTCTATCCTTTAATAACTAAATGTGCAGACATTTTTAGTTCTCTAGTTTATGTAAAAAAAGTATGATATCAAATTATTTAAAAAAAGTATCTGCTATTGCTATTCCATGTTAATGACGCGATGCTCATCTAGCATTCACAACACAATATTTATTACGTAATATTTTTTGTTGTGGTAGACCGTACTTAGAATACTGACCTATTTAATGCTATAAAAAGTGACCTATATAAATAACAGTTCTTAGTTACCCTTTGTTTAAAACCTACGCGCTCCAATTTTTCTGTAAGAAAAGGAAGTTTGGGTAACAAAGTAAGGTTATTTGCCATTGTAAAGTGTTTTAATACCTCATTTTTAAATATGATATATTCATCTAATAGACTCATTTTAACCCTAATCACTATTTTAAATTTTTCGAAAAATACCCCAACTTTGGTCTACTTTTTTTATGACTCTACTCTGCTTGGTGGAAAGCATAAGCAAAATCCAAGAGTGGTAGTCACCATACTCATTACGAATGCAGATAGTGGAACAATGCAGCATGATGACGCACACTATGGTGGCCTAGTGATGCTTCTGCATCATTAAACCTCCGGTCTCGCACTCGCCAACGAAACACGACACCAAGAACCCAGTCATTTTACGTTGACCTTCTGTGCGAGGGTAGCACCCCGGTCCAGCCGGTCCGTTCGTGCAGAAATGAACGTGGCTCTAACGCCTTTAGTGATGACACACATCTATGATGTAAAAGTTTAATCGTAGGGAAGAAGTAAAAATTAATATTGAAATGTACGCTATTATTCTTATGCTTTAATATTATTGTGATGTTGGATTCCTACTACTTTGATAAAAAACGTGTTTATGTATCTAATAAATATGTATGTGAAATATCAAATAAATGACCACACTTTTTATTTATGAATTGATGTCATTATTTATTAAGGATTACAATTTAGTCTACAAAATGATATCAATAGAAAAGATCAAGCGATGAAAGAGTGCCGAAACCAGGAAATATACACAATATGGATATTTCAGTATTTTGTAGTGAGGTTAAAGCCAATTCAAATATTCGATAGACGTGACACAAAACCAATTTTCGTTTGAAACCAATCTCGGCCCAACCGTCTCTGTTCTCGATAGTGCCATAGTGACATGGTATATTTGAAACGTAACTGAGAATTTGATGGCGGCTGAAACTTTGTTGTATGTCACATATGAAGTTTCATTTGAGTTTGATGACTACAAAACGCATCCGTAATCATGCGCGAACATCCCAAAACAAAAATATTGCGAATGGAAACAATGGCATATTATTATTTTAGAACAATTATAAAAGTGTATTGGATCACAGCAACTTAAGTTATTCTATAATTTTCCATGATAAGTTTTATTAAATAAATTTTATTCCAGTGTCTATTGGTCGAGGTTTTGTTTATTAAGTTTAACTAATTCACCAAAATCAATGTGAGTAATAAAAACATTAGTACTTGTAATAGTTCTTGGTGTCAATTTATGGATTTCTATTTTTAATACACATTTTTTTAAAATCAAAAGGTTAAATAACTTGGTGCCAGTAGGATGTGATTGAAAATATACATATATTTTTGACCATCTATTATAATGCTAGAAAACTAACTAAACATCTATCCATCCTTATATCGTGTTTAATCAAAGTTTTTGAAGTCTATGTTCATTCTCTGATATAATATAAGCTTAGTGAGTAATTCTTTTTATTAACAAAGAAATATTATAATAATTTAAACCTGTATATAATTTATAAAATAAACCAGTATAAAATCACCGTAAATTCACTTACCCCTAGTAAGTAAGTGTACTTCCGGTAATTTTATGCAAGTCTTTACCAATGGAAGTAAGGGTATAAAGTTCACCGTTCGTTCTTTCGTTTCTTTTTGACAGTGCGTCGAAAGAGCAGCTGTTAAATGAAAAACGCTAGTATTTATTTGGAGAAACGCTAGACTAGAGTTGCAATAGAGTTACTAACTATATAAGTGTTTTTTATACCGACTGTCTTCGTTTCGCATTCGATAACCGGGATGAGCCTATAAGTGTTACTGATTTTACCTGATTAGAGAAATGCTTAATAGCAGCACAGAGTTTCAAAGTTGGTGTCTTAATTCCCGTGGCTCGCAAAGCACATAAAGCAAAGCACTTAATCGGCCCTGTGCTCGAAATTTCCTCAGTTATTACCATTTCATCGGGTTTTGATAGTAAGGAAAGGAAGGAAATGTTTGCTCATACTAGTGCACTGCAACAGTTGCATAGTTTATTGGTCTCTATTGAGACAAAATGCCTGTCTGAAATCGGCTAGGAGTATAATATCATCGGCATCGTCATGACATTTTATGCAATACCATTACTTAAATAAACAAAAAGTTAGTTTTCATATGCAAATGTTATTTTACGTAACCATTGTTAAGAATTTAAACCAACAGTTAAGTGACCACTAAACCACATAGGCCCTGTTGTCACGGCGGACTGTTTAGCTAGTTATTGAGCTCGCCTGGCCTGTCGCCAAACATTCAAATTGAAGTAGGTAAGCTTTGTTAGAACATGTATTTAGATGTTATCGCCTCAATGAGGCGGCCCATACATTGCTTGGACAGGTTTCAGAATTTTATTAAGAAGTGTTAGATTTGGCAAATATACAAGTGGCTTTTAGCTTTTGTTGTTCACTTGTTTTCTTCAAATTGTTAAGGAAACACGGTTTAAGCCTTAGTTAACTAATGTATGTGACTCGAAAATGGCTAAGTTATCTCGAATTCTATGGGAAATACTTTTTTAGAAATAAATCGATCTTTTTATATATTACCTGACACAATAACTTAAAAATATGAATTTATTTCGTTAAGGAAGAATTCTAAAATTTATATTCTCTACTAAAGTGTAACATAAATTATCAATAATCAGTTTAAGAATTCCTATCGTCCACCAAGTTTTACGAAAGGAAAATTGTTTTTCTGTAACAGTAATGTCTAGACGTCATTAAGTCATTTGCAATTTAAAAACAACTTGATAATATCAATTTTTAATAATTCATTAAATTATTCAAACAAAACCATTTAAAAGCGATAACAATTAAAGTAAAAATCGAGAAGCTATAGGTAGTATTGGAGGAGTTAATGAATGGTTGGACTATCAGATGGAATTATAGTGAGATAAGTGCAATAAAAAAAGGCCATGAATTGATGTATAAAGCAACCAAAGTCCATACTGAAAAGCAAAAACCTTTAGAAATCAGATCCATAATGTTTTGTATTACGCAATTATATTCTGTTCAAAATAATGATCGTGGTTTTTAAAATGAGTATATGAAATATAATCAAGTAATATAGTAAAGTATTATCAAGTATACAGCAGTTACCGTTTGAGAGCCATGCTTCGCCACGAATGGGCTGGCTCGACCGGAGTGAAAACACGGCCTCATTGAAAACCGGTGTGAAACGGAGCTTGCACTATGTTTCACCAAGGGAGTAAGGACACCGGGGGCCCGTAACCCTTCTCCCGCCCCCCATACCTCAAAGCCTGGCAACGCACTTGTGACGCCTTTACTATTGCGGGTGCCTATGGGCGGCGGTAATCGCTTACCATGAAAAAAAGGTTTTCGTAACAATTCTTAAAAAAGATAATTCAGAATATTTTTAGTACAGTTCCATGTTCTTCTCGGTCGTGTTTACGCATGAATTAATATGAAAGGACAAAGCTGTGAAGGAAATATGCATTGCCTGTGTTCGAATAAACCAGTGACTCAGCGTAGTTGAAAAAGAATTTCAGGGGTATTATTTCACACATTGATTTATGCGGGTAAAAATATTACGTTTTGAAGGAAGCTGTGTGTGTTTTAAGGTATTATAAAACATCCCTATACAGTACCACTTACAGTAGACTTTAAACATTAATTACGTTATGATTGACAGCAATAATTAACATTATTTTGGAATCATAATTTAAATCAAATCAACAACCCATAATGTCCCACTGCTGGGCTCGGGTCTCCTCTCAGGAGAGGGTTAAGGCCATAACGTCCCCACGCTGGCCAAGTGCGGATTGGGGACTGGCAAGACAACGTTGTGGCTACGTAAATCTTACCGTTGGATGTTTTTAAGACGCCCGAAGGCCTCCAACTAAGCTTCACGACTGTTATCCTATGATAACAACCGGGACCGACTGCTTAACGTGACCTCCATAACGTGATCCAGCATGCAAACGTGAATATGAAATATGACGTAAGTCTAAATACATTCAACACATATATTATATACTTAATCAGTTACAGTGTCCACTCACATATGAACTAGTCGCCCTGTGAAATTCGACCATAATTCACTTTGCTTTTTAGCCCTTTGCACTCCTCCCCCATATAAACTATAACTGTGCCAAAATTCATGCCCTTCGCTTTGCAAGATTTTGCTAAAAAAAAGTACACACTTTTTGCGTCACGTATTAATTTATTGATTATTTAGCAAGTGGAAATATGTGTAAATGGAACAAAAATACAAATTTAACAAAATATAAATAAATATTAAATATATATTTCGAACATCTCACACATAACGACATCTCGTCCCAAGCTAAGCAGAGGTTGTGTTATGGTACCCCATACAACTGATATATATATATATATATATATATATATATATACACAGATTATACAAACATGGTCCGACTCGGGAAGGGAACCTGAGACCTCAAGCACAGCAGTCCCATACTCTACCACTACGTCACTGAGACAGTCAATAGATAAAAAATATAAAATATAATCAAAATTTTGTAATTTTACTTTATTTATTTATTGCACGTCACTATTTTATTATTTATTAAACACCAACATCAACAGATCAGGTGATTATCATCAGGTAGTTTTACTTAGGAGCAAATGAGATATGACTATTTTTTACTCTTTTCTTGTAATGTTATCCTTCTGCCTATTTCAATAGACAAAAATGATGATAAAAGAGGAAAAAAGATTAATGCAATATATTAAATTATTTTGTGTATTATTATTAATATATTGCAATTGATAATTATATTTTATTAAAGATATATTAAATACTATTTTTAAAATATTGGAAAAAGATTATCACTTTAAATAAATTATTTACGGTACTTATTTTTATTATTAATTATAGCTCAAATTCGTAGAACTCCTAGTTCGGATAGATATCTGTTTTTCTATTCAGAAATATAAGTACTGATGTAAAACTATTTAAAGTGATATCATTAATTTTGTGTTAACAATATCGTAATAGCAATATTTACTCTAACAGCGCTTAATAAATCCGTCATTAATTTATTTTAACAAATAATTTTATAAGTATTGCTATCGCACTTACAAGCAATTCATTATTCTGAATGGCCAATCAGATTCTGGCAAGTTAAGCGGAGCAGTTGCCAACAGTGTAGCGAATATTCTGGACTGAAACAAAGAGCCTCATACAACAGCGATAACATTATAAATGCTAACATTTCTCTATTTAGATTATACTATGACTAGGTGTAGCCCACGAAATTTATTAGGAGACTTCTTAACAGCATTTCATTTAATTGGTGATAATCGAGAACATAATCGGAAAAAGAAACGTGGTTACTCACGATGGGCTTCATAAGAAGGCTCAAAGTTACCCAGAGAGTAATAGAAGGGCAATGCTCGGAGCTCCTCAGTGTGATTGAATCAGAATTGAGGTGATCCGCAAACGAACCAAGGTCATCGATATTGCCCGAAGAATTATTAAACTTAAGTGGCTGTAGGCAGGGTATATTATTCGGATAAACGATGGCCGATGGGTTTTATACAGAGGCAGTATGTATGTATCGTATTTGAGTAGGTATGTTCATCTGGAGTCTGGTTATAATAGTAATGGCTTTACCTTGCTCGAGATCAGACTTTCGTGTGTGAGATGTGTTAGGATATCATTATTTTAACTAATAAAAGAGTATCGAATTATACAAACCGATTCTTTTTCACTTTCACAATCATTGTTAAGAACTTTTATGTCAACAGTCTACGAATTTTAAATTCCCGTGAATAGTACAGAGTTTATTTTCACCAAACAACATAAATATAAAAATGAAAAACTGAAATTTACGCGCTAGTCTTGTTATTACGTTTTCGTAGTCATTCTTAGTAGAGTATCTGGTATTCCAGTTCACCGAGCTGAAACGGTCTCGGTTTATCGTAACATCAAGAGTGGCCCGTAGTTACTTTGTCCCATATTTTATACAGACCTTTAAAATCTTTGTGACTTGTCATCAGAGCCTCGTCTTGACTCGCGAACAAAACCTGACAGTGAACTTAAACAATATTTTTTTTATTAGGGTTCACTGATGCATAGATTATTTTTATATACTCTGTTGTTGAATGTTTTATTTGTGATATACATTTCAGTAGATACTATGTTAAGTTACAAAGTCACTTTAATATAATAGTATTTCCATTGTGATTTTAAATGAAGTAAATTTTTAATTACCATTTATAGACAGTCACGGAATCACAAACTTAAAAAACTAGATGTTATTTCTACTTCACATATATTTATATATATATATATATTTATATTTGTTACTTTTAAGAAAATCTACTTTCTGTTTCAATCGCAACTTGAATTTTAGTATTGATATGTGCCCAACTAGACATTGGCCAAGGTGACTACCACTTAGAAAATACAAGTATAAAGGCTTATATGCGATTGATAGGAATAAAATAATACTTTTAGTATAAAAAATGATAAAAGACTGTTATATACAATACATATATTAACGAAACAATAAACATTTTAATACACAGTATATGTAATGTCCGGTCTCAGGGCAAGATTCCAACGAAAAATAACAACTTCATCCCATTTGAATACGATGAAAAGCCAAACGCTTTGCATTATTCATTTTAGGAGAGACGGGGTGCTCTCTTATGATAAAATTTATTATAGAGTGCATGCTACGTCATAATGTGGTGGGCAGAGAGAATGAATTGTCCGTTCCTACGTATGGCAGTACGGACGTTGCTGTTCTCTGTTTTTTTCAATACACAAAAAAATAAAATAATTTATCATATTTTACTATTGTGCAAAACATAATCTTAAAATCATGTTTCCTTAAATTTGATTGTCAGATAATATATTAACAACAAAGTCACGCTTATTTCCCAGAGGGGTAGAGAGAAATAATTTATCGCCACTTACTACCATACTGATACACATTGCTTTGTCCACATTTACTAATCGCTACACGCATGCTTGTCTGTTCCTAGTGATATTCATCGGAACATTTGGTCTGTAATAGCTAGAAGTTAATTGTTAGTCCAGTTTAAAACATTATGTGTACATGGTATCCTGCACAAAATTCTTTTTTAAATTATATTATAATGACTTATTATGGTAATTATATTATTATGGTGTTGGAGAAAGGTAATTTCTTCACCCTCGTAATTAAACAAAAGTATCAATTTTCAGAAAATATTTGCTTTTCTATTTAGAAACATAATTTTCCCACTAACACATTGATTTCAAATTAAATATTTTGAAAACATATGACAAAAGAAAAGGATAACCGATTGTCACGTTCATACTTATTGTAACTCTTTCTGTGTTTCTGTTATTACGTATGTATGCAATAATATAAATCACTACATAGTATAAAATAAAGTCGCTTTCTCTGTCCCTATATCCCTATGTATGCTTAAATCTTTAAAACCACGCAACGGATTTTGATGCAGTTTTTTTAATAGATAGAGTGATTAAAGAGGAAGGTTTATATGTATAAACTAGCTTAGTCCCACGGCGTTGCCTGCTGTTACAATAGCGAACGCAGGTAACAACACTGTTTGTAAGCGTTGATTTTACTGAAACTTTCATTTTTGTAATGTACCTACACATTATCCCTTTCATTTGAATCTATGTGGATATTTATTTATTATTTCCAATTCTAGTTTCCATATATTTCAAGCGACTGAACCGTTTTTTACAAAACAGAATTAAGAACATTCTCGACTAATACACCATTCGAATGAAAACAAATAAAATCTAAGTTAGTTCATACATTCGGGCGCTAAAGATATTAAATACAGACACGCTCACATACCTACAATTAATAACTCCTTGACAGTTTTTACACCTATTTTTAAGAGAAAAACAAGATCACACCGAAAGAAAAAATCTTGAAAGTTAAATAAATAGCTATCCTGAACACTCTTTAAAAAGTCAACACATCTTTTAGCAAGAATGTATGTACAAAAAAAGACCTTCTTGAATCCTACTACGAATTTTCGTCTGAGTAAAGAATCGAGTAAGGATCAATAAGTAAACATATTTTATTAAAGAAGCTTTTTTACTATAGATAAATTGATTGAAATTACAGTTGACATTTAGAGTGGTGGAACATAAATCTCCTTTTATTTTGCTTTCCATTCGATATATATTATATTAAACAGAAGCTTTTTCTCACTGATGAACTTAATGTTGCAGAATCATTAAATAGGCTGCCATAGTGTAAAATGACAATGCTAAAGAAAATATTAACATCTTCAAAAACTCTTTATACCTTATGTCCTTTTGATACAATAACTTTTCTTGTCCTAAGGTGAAAAATGGCATATTGATTCTTTAAAGGGTGAATTAAAGCAAACCAACTCATTTTTGTAGTTTCAATATTGGTTAGAATTAGAAATTTACCTCTATAAGTTTATAAATAATATTGGAAACTCAAGTTTACGGATTTATCACCAAAAGTTGGTTTTTAACAAGATTGAAACATTTCTTCTAACAAATCTGACCACAAAACTTGTCAAAATATTTGTAGAATCATAAATATTTCAGGGATAGTTAAAGTATTTAATTAAGTATTAACGGTACTGTAGGTACATAAAACACTACAAATACTACGAATGGAAACAAAGCATAAACACAAATATCATAACACTGAATGCTGAAATACAAATCATAAATCAACAAAGTATAAGTAAGCCAAATAAAAATGCTACTCACAAAATCCATCATTCTCGTTAGATTAATATTTAAAATTCTTAACAGCTATTATTCCATCATTAGACCCCGGTTCATCAAAACAAAGTACCTCCGACAAAAACAAATTAGCGATGCCACAACATTGTGGCTATAATAATTTGTCTCGTCTATCATCTGTCTAGCTATTTGCTTAAAGCTCATCTGGTTTGGACAGGAAGGGTGGCAAAAACGTCGTGAAGAATTCATCCTATTCACCCTTTGTAAATATTCTTATGAACGCACACTGCATCATCATGATATTTGACTATTTACGCACACATCTACAGCAAGATAGTGTAAAAGCAATCACATTAACGGAGTGGTGTGCGTGACTACCCTGCGCTGAATATGCAGTAAATCAACTCAGCTTTATCCGCGAAACAGCCACTTGGTTGTCGCTTGGAAAATGATTGATTGCTTAAGTGCTGACTCCACGACACTTGGTTCTTAGACACGGTTGGTGGAGAATAGCAAGGGGACTGTATTTAAAGACTTTTTTGGTAGAATTTAGTTTTACCAGAAGATTTCGTTTAATAATTTTTTCTTTTATATTTGTGATATGTTTAATTTTTTTTAGATAAAATATAGAGACTAATGCTAACGAAGTCTGATTTCTCCGATTTATATATGTATATATTCTATTATTGATATTTATATTATAATATTATGTATAAACTATATACTCTGCATGTATACCTAGCAATCTTTATCTGTAAGCATCATAGTTCTTTATAAAATAATTTGATTTTGACTCTAGTGCTACTTGTTCAAACATACACCTGCCACAAATAGTTTCGCAACGCCCAAAGTTTGTCATGTTTGCAGGAAGTTTAAATAAATAAAATTAATAATTAATGGTGGGAAGCTACAGATATTCCTGATATGATAAAGAAAATATTATTTTCATGAGGGAACGCCAGGTTGAATGAATCTGAAATCGTTATGAGGCATGACATTTTAGAATACAAAATAAAATATTTATTTTACTTAATTCATTTCAGTTCATTAATTTACAGAAGTGTAGTTTCAAAACTGCAATTAGGAACGACATTCAAAAATTTAACAATGTTTTTTTATTAATTACCTAATTATATCAAGTAGCACCCATACCTTTACCTTTCCTTTCTTAATATGCTGACGTGCGTATGTCAAGAAAATGTGAATACCTAACCATAATAATATATTTGATCGTTTAAATTCTATTGTAACTGCACGGTTTTCCTAGTGGTTGAGGCGGTCACAATCTGGGTATTCTTTGTATTCGTTTCATGTATGTTTACTCCTGCTATATAAAACATAAATTTCTAATGTGGGAGTTGTCTTTTAAAAAAATAACATATAATTTTGAACAAAATAGATTAATAAATAGTAAATAAATTAAGTATATATATTGAAACATTGTTATATTATACCATCTGCGAAACAAAGGAAATACCTTAACAGAATTAATGAAATAATTAAATTTCACGGGAAATTTCATATTAATTTAACTACTGATATTGAAACCGTCAAACGCACACAATTGAATACTTGGGCCAAGTGTACTTACTTGATTAACACCAAAATTTTATTGAAATAGGTAAGTAAACGTTTGTTCAAAATGCTTCGATTAATGTTAGTTTAAGCCAACATTATTATCTTTTTTTCATATGCGTGTTTTGCTACGTGTGTAACATCTTGCTTAGACCAACAGTACCTGAGTATAATTAAAAAGAGACGCAAACAAAGTTATATGTGACATATAGTTTTTATACAATATATACTCAAAAAACAAATTTCTTTTCTACACGATTCAATGCTCAACGCAGTATAAAACACTACTGCCAGGGCAGCTTAAGGTAAATTGACAGTATTATGCCTAAAATTAATTACACGGAGCGTTATGATAGATTATTAAGCAATGACTTTAAATTAATGTACTTTATAAGGATCTTCATGAAATGTTTGTATCTATGAATTTTCCGGTTGATTGCCCCGCGGCTTTGCGGCGACGACAGTGAAAGCTTTTTATTCAACGAGGTTTTAGGATCGAAATCCCTCCATTGGATTTAATTTTATATTTTCGGAATTGTGTTACTTCGTGTTTATGTTATTGTGGATTTGTATCATTCAGTATTATGTAAAATATCGAGACGTTTCATGTACCTAATAGACTCACAGCTTCTAAATAGATCCTTCAAAGTGTTATTATACTTCTTCATTTGAACAGGAATAAGTATATTTTTTACCCGACTGCATTAAAAGGTAATATTTTTGGAGCATATGTATGTATGCAGGCATGCATGTCCATTTTTTGGCACGACCTACAGCCGAAATCGCTGTACCATTTTGACATAATATACGAGGTATATATGGTATTTAGTTTGACTAATTGAAATATACCCACTTATGTTTATTGTTACACTTATGTGCACTGTTACAATTTTATCAATAAAGCGTTAGGCAGACCTGCATTTTATTCGCAGCCTCGATATGATTATTTCTTCGTATTCTTAACTTTAAAAATGATGAATTTTCAAGCTTTCGGGATAATATGCAGTATACTAGCTGTGCTACCTGTGGTACAACAATAACCTCGGTTAATGCCGCAAAGCAAAGTAAAAAAAGCCCTATGTAAATAGTGTCCTTTTTCCGTCTCCAGGTTCCTAGCTACCTTTCAGAGCAGATTTTCAGTCAAATCGGTTTAGCCGTTCTTGAGTTATAAATATAGTAACTAACACAACTTTTTGTTATATATATAAAAATAGATGATACTCACAAATAATGGGATTTCAATTGATAAAATAATTTCTAAAATCGGTTTCGTATATTCAGGACTTCAACTCCTGGATCCGCGGGGGACCTGAAAAATACACACGAAGCAGACACAAAGAACACCCAGATTTTGAAATATAATTTTAAGATCACACAAAGTGTTGTCCCGTGTAGGATTTAAACCTACGATACTTGGGGCTGTAGAAAACGGCGTGGCAACTGTTTAAACCACTAGGCCAACCGAGCTCACAATTCACAAACTTTACCTTGTACGTAATAAATGTTAGGGTAAATAATATGGTACTTATTATAAACGAAAAGTATGGTGTATAATTAAATTCCTGAGTGAGTTATACCCGTGTAGACTTTAAAATAAAAAAAAATCAGGTTTATAGTAGAAGGTACAAGTGGGTACGAAGATAGCCGTAAAACTGAAGACAAAAAAATAAAAATGTATGTAACTGTAACTGTATGTAACTGTGTACACGAATGATGAAGGTCACAAGAGTATACTGTTTACTGCCAGTTATATATAACTTTATATACGTAACAATGTTACACATTGGTACACCAAAGTTATTAAATAATAATTTAAAATATATATAAACTAAATATATTCATTATCTTTTAACTGTCAGCCTCTAGAATAAGCCTTAATTAGGTACTTAAATTGATGAGCAGGAGAATAAATAGTTTATTAATTAAATAGGTAAATAAAATAGTATCTATATACAGTATTTTTATCAAAGCGTGTACTAGATACCTGTTTGTATTTTGGTTTCTAGGTCTAAATTTAAATTCTTACAATTTGTACATATTTTTGGTACGTAATCAACAGGCATGGGAAGAATACAGGGCTGCGCTACAAAATAGTACAAGAAATTCGCCAATCTTTCGCAGTAGTTACCCAGCACCATATGGGCCCACGGTATTAATGAAACGGCCTAGTATGCACCAGTTGTACTACAGAGTGGGAATTGAAAAATAAAATTGGCACTAGCTCAATTTTCCGCTTCAATAAATGCACTTTAGTGCAGTTGTGTACAGTACACGCCAGTACTTTTGTTTCCCACCCTGAAACTTTGTCTAGGAAAGTATGCCAATTGAAAATACTTGTTTATTTTCTTTTCTAAGAGTGTTGTTTTTTATCCTGTGCCTCGGGTAATTGAGATTTTTCTTTGGCTGCATGTTTTGAATTTGTTTTATTTTATTGGCTACTGAATGCAGGTACGTTAGGCGTTGTCTTAATTTGTCATTATTATTCTACTTGGGTTAGGTACAACTTTGAGGACGAGGTGAATAGAAGATTCCACCTGAGTTGGGCAGCGTTTGGGCAGCTTTGTCGGGTCTTCTCATCGTCGATCCCACATTGCCTAAAGACGTAAGCCTTTAATGAGTGCGTCCTACGTCACCATCGTAGGATTAGCTAGCTGGCTGGCTGGCTAGTAGGCGGGCTGCATTAGTCGTAGAATCAATAACCATTGGGGCAAACGGGTTCCGAGAGGTGACCGCGTCTCAGCAAACGTAGTAGTAGACGGCTGACAGGAGCTGGATGCGAGACGCCGAGGATCGAACTGAGTGGTGTGCAATTGGAGAGGCCTGTGTCTAGCTGTATATGCTGTAACTGCGTTTAGCTGATGATAGTTCTACTTGCGAAACGTATTACAAACTAGCATTTTTTTCAATCAAAAGGAATCAAAAACTTATGAGTATTTTAAATCATGTTTAGACTTCAGGAATGATTCCCAAATTCTCAAAATAGTCTGCTTTGAGACTTCCAAGATTAAAATTAGGATCGAGATGTAGTTTATGATAATTCATACTGACTCATATTATAACACTGTACAAAAAATAATAAACAAAGAATCTACAGACATGTGTATTTCAATAGATGATTACATTAGTTGAGTCTGAAACAAGTCTTTATCGCTCGTACTTCAAATAATTTAAGCACGTCTGGCCCACAAGAAGTTACTTTAATATCAAGTCTCAAATGGAAACATCTCTTTCATTTTATTGTTAATTAATGGAGACAGAAACATTGCGTCGTTCACGTCTTGATATTCTTTCAGATGTAAATCGTCAACCCTTAAATACACATGGTCAATAAACTCAGTTATATTGAATAAAATATATTATACACAATTTATTTTCCTGTTATTCATAAAAGCTTTGTCATAGTAATTGGCTCTGATGACGGGGTTATTATTTATAGATCGCTTTGTAGGAAGTATTGGAAAATTAAAGTAGATTATCGATAATAGGTATGAATTTTGTATTATGAACGGCTAAATGAAAAGTTACCAGTATAATAGCTTTTATGAAATATGATACTCATAATTGTGTTTTGTTATTTCTAGTTCATTTCGTTTTATTCAATAGGAAAAAGCCAGATAACATATTTATAAAATGAAAAATACATTTAAACAGAAACATGCAGTAAACTTGACATCAAATTTAGCTTACCAGCTGTCTAAAACAACAATTATATTTATAACCATACCAGCTTTAGCACAAGTAGATATTTTTACAAAACTTCGTCAACTATTTTATCCCCTTTGGGTTAGCATTCCCAAAATTCCATTCTAAGTGCTCATTTACGTTATTGAAAGAAACTAAAGTTCATGCAAACTTAAGGGATTCTGAATTTAGCGGTTTGGGCTGTGCATTGATCTTAAGGTATCTTAGTCAGTCAATCGTCTTCCTCATATATATATATATATATATATATATGA
>PKRV01000557.1:841040-915988 GCA_003709505.1 Hyphantria cunea | reverse complement strand
ATATATATATATATATTTAGTGAAAAATAAGTTTTTTATAATATTTAAAATCTATTATTAGAAGTGTAAAAAATGAAAAATTGAAATTGTTGTTAGTACAAAAGACTTATAATTAAAAGAAAAATGAACTCATGAGACCGATACATATAAAGACAGTATTCATAATTTCCACCTTCGTAATATATGTTGAACGCGGGCTGCAGTAAGGTCGACCGTTATAGTCGGAATGGGGTTAGTTTCAGATTTCCCATTATGTGGTCGGACATGGAAGGGGCGTAGCGGATCGCCTCGAAGGGTCATTATTACGAACGATATTCTTTGTATTTAATTTGAGCTCACTTAAGTTTCTGTTTGGGCAGATGGTTATTTCTTGTCTGGTATATTTTACTGTATGGAGTTTATTTTCGTCTTTTTTATTGATTACTCATAAGTTATACAGGTTTTCTTTGTTATACATAAAACGCAATAAAAAAGACACCCATATGTTTGCGCTGTACTTAAAAAATACTACCCGGAGTTATTTCTATTGGGATTTACTTAATTTGACTCCTAGTGTCTCGTACACAGAATTCCAATCAGTATTTTAGAAGTGATCTCGATGCTAAAACTTTTTCTTTATGGTATAGTGGGCAAACGAGCAGACGTATTACCTGCATGTAAGCGATTATTGATTAACATGGACACCCGCAACACCAGACGTGGCACAATTGCGATGCCGGCCTTTGGCTGATTGGAGAGAGTGGAGGAGTTGGGGTACGGGCCTGCGTTATCGTGACTCAGTCGGTGAAACAGCGCGGGCGCTTTTTCACACCAGTTTTCGCTAAGGCCATGGTATCACTCCGGTCAAGCCGGCTCATTCGTGCCGAAGCGTGGCAGTCCCACTGCTAAAGATACGTTCATAGGGTACATTCACTCCGTAATACCACTTATAATCATGTGGACCTGTGAGGTACCATCAATTTAGAAATACATATTCGAGTATTAATATATCCTATATCGGTATCTTACTTAATTCGAACTTTGAAATCTTAGAAATATGAAGCTAATCTCTTCTTTAAAGAACGAAGTATTTATCATCTCTGTCATCGGTCATGACCTTGTTCCAAGCTAAATACATATGATTTTTTTTATATTATATTATTATATATATTATATTATTTGTGAGAGACTTCAATGGTGAAGGAGTATGAGGATTACCAGAAAAACTGGTAGTAAAATTTTAAAATGTACGTTTAAAGACCTCCAAAAATCAATAACAAGGATACGAAAAGACAAAAACCATTTAAACAAACTGTTATGTTATCATTAACAGGAGAACTTCAATTAGTATTTAGAATCACCCAATAAAAAATCGATATCAACATTCGCTTGACTCCGGCAATAAAAACACTTACGTCGAGAACTTTTTCGCTTGTTTCCACGTAATTTTAGGTAGATAACTGTGACGTCATATGTAAGTGACAGACGGACAGACAGACGCGCCTTGCGCTCGAGAGAAGAGTGCTTTTACTTTCTCAATTCATTGAATTATTCAACCGCTTTCGAGTTTTTTTCGTCACACCTAAATTCATATTCGTATAAACAAAGCCACGAATTGTTTCACAGCAATCGCGTAACCGACTTCGTGATATTGCAAAATGTTGGGATATTTTACAATATCGCAAAACATTTTACATGTAGAATGGATTGATTTAATCTCACACTTTTTATATATAAAGCTATAAAATTACATACGTTCGACAAGTTTATTCGAAGCTGGCTTATATACTTTTGAACATACACTGCTACTTACAAAAATATTTTTACCTACTTTAATTGCATTAATAAAATAAATATTTATACATGTTCAAAACAATATTTTATTGGAGACAGAAATTGAAAAACTATTTTATTTTCTGCCAACTTTTTACATAAAATCCTTTCTCCACATAATCATCAGCAATTTAGTGAAATGTTATATGGAGTTCTTCTAAAAATATATACTAAACATAGGTGAAATATACTTCTAGAAATAAATAAGTCATATTTTTTCCAAAAATTCTTCGTTTTAATTTGAGAATATTTTCTAGTCCAAAGCGAGTAAAGAATTTTAAAAGATTTTTCACCCGTCAAGACGTCTGTCAGATAGATATAAATTCTCTAAAAGATGACAGACGTCTATTATACTTAGGCATTTCATTACCCTCCCTTCAAGCTGCCATATGTGTCAAATTTGACGTTCCTGCACAGACGGAACAAGGAGACGCAAGAGCCGGAGGGAGGTTTTATATTTGTTTTAAGTTGATTTTTAAATGAATACAGCTATAAATTCGTGGGCGCTATATTTAAATAGATGTAACAATATTTTAAACATTTATCAATTAATTAAAAGTTCATAGTACAAGTTCTACTTGAAGCTTTGTTATAACTATTGTGTTGGTACTTAATTTACAATCAGTGTGATCTAATAAAAACAGAATAATGAACTTGAGTAAACTTTTGTATATAACGTTAGATTATTAATAATTTTGTATAGGAAGATAACACTAGTTTAAACAGACTGTACTTAAAGGACGATCGATGAAATGAAACCATGGTAAATCTTAAATTATATATTTTCATTTATAATATAGGATACGGACTTGGCTGACATTGTACCAAAAAGAATGGTTGAGACTCCTTAATGTTGTAACTCTTGTACTTCGGAGAGTTTTCTCATCAACTAAGATTTCTTCATCAGCTAAGACGAGTTGTTACGAAACTTGGTAAGCCTTGTTATTTTTGTACCGTAAACAGTTGAATGGCAATATTCGGTGCTTTCATCAGTCCACTGTTTACTCGGTCTTTGTGCAAACAATAAAATGTTTCAAAAACTTTTAATGGTGATCAAACAATCATTCCGTTTCGTTTTTATTCGACAAGCTCTGGAAGCGATCAAGTTGCTAAATATTTTTTAATATTCTTTTCATAAAACACTCAGTTGCAAATGCAAAAGTAATAAATCATCTTCAATTTGGTTTATTCTTTGTTATATGATACTGTTATTTTATATTCCGCTGAATATTTGAAAGATACCTAATTGAATTTTTAATCTGTTTTATACATATTATGCTTATGCACGTAACACCGAAAGACTTCGAAATACATTTTTCTGAAGATCAATCAACAAATTACGAAGTGCGGACCTCAATCCACACTTCTAGTGAATGATTGTACTCAGTACGCTTTAATGAGTCTTAAACTGTCTTTAAATATCTGAGAATTTAAGGTGTTTAATAGAGCTCATATCAAAGAAATGATAGCGTTTAAGTAAAGGCAAAAATGAATACACAGAACTCAGCATAAAATATTAGTGCTGGCTACAAAATGGTGAAAAAATACGTGGTTCTCTCAAGACTGAATCAGACTACTGGCACTTAAACAGGCGCATGTACAACTTCCTCATATGATAAGAAATATTTTTCCTAATGGGAATAAATATCTTCTACTACTTAGTATACCAATAAGAAAGAAAGAAAAACGTTTATTCTGATATACACATGTAGCCATGTACATAGTTTTGAACAGGGTTATATAAGGTTATAGGACACAAGCAATTATAATATCCTGTGCAATGCCAGAAAATACCCCTTTTGTTAACGTTTGGAAACCCTCTCGGTTCTTTACCCCACCGGGGTTTGCGGCGGGGTGGTGTGTCGGAATCGAACCGACTAAAACCACACGGTGTGCCACTCTGGGCCTGAGATGGGAGGGATCCGGGAACCGCTTTCTTACACCATCCGGACCCCTCCCAGTACCTGCCCGCACTGAAGCGGGCACCGTCTGCTGGTAAACTCTCTCAATTTAGGCAACGTACGGCACACGCGTAACGTCGCCCCCTCGCAGCTGGCCTGTGAAGCGGATGGAGGGGAAAACCCGTCTCACCCATCCGCAACCACACTCAGGGCGGCATGAGGCGCAGCGGCAAGCGGAGCACACCGCCAGCGTGTGCTGGGCTGAGTCCTCACTGCAGTCGCAGTGGTGGCAGGCGGGACTCAATTCCCTCCTGGCGACCGAGTGCAGGAACATCCCGAAGTAACCGTGCCCGGGAAGCACCTGCGTCAGTCGGAAGGAAAGGCTTCCGTGCTGCCACCCTGTCCACTTGAGGATGAACGGCTGGAGAGCCTCCACGGTGGTGAAGTCAGCACGCCACCGAGACCCTTGAGCCTCTACAGTTGCGTAGAGATGTCGCCTCCTTGGCAGTCCTCTATCGCCTTTACCATGGTGAGTGTTCTGAAGAGCTCTTCCAATTGATCCCCCCCTCTCCCTTCCCCTACAGAACAACACGTGCCGGCCTTAGAAGTCACCGCTTCAAAGTGGAAGACATACATTCTCGTACTCATCGCTTCGGTAATTCCTTCCTGTGCCGAGCGGTCAAAGCCTGGAACTCACTACCAGCGCACGTGTTTCCTTCCCACTATGATCCCGGGTCCTTTAAGCGGGGCGTGAAAAAGCATCTCACCAGGCCGCCATAGTGTGGGTCACCATGCTGCATTGTTCTTTTTCGCATTGAGGATGGTGACCACCACTCTTGGATTCTGCTCATGCTTTCCATCAGACAGGGCAGAGTCATTTTGGCAGCTTAAAAATAAAAAAAAAATAAAAAACGTGGAACCTCCAACCACGACGATCACCGAATCATCGTGACTCGACGGGCGGCTTCACGCCACTCGCGTACCTCTTCGGGCGGAGGGCGCATGCCACTCTCCGCCCGGAATTCAGCCACCCGTCGATAAACTTCGGCGAGCACTTCCACCTCCGAATCCCACGGGGGTGTCCCAGCCAAGGCGCACGCCGCCTCGGTCGACACCGTGCGGTATCCGCGTATGGCTCTGACCGTCAATACAATAAATAAATGTAGTATATATATATTCTTCTATTGTTTATTTTCTACGTAAATTGTATAAAATAAACAACAGAAATAAAAGTAAGTGAACTATCAGTCAACGTTACACCTTCTCAACTTGCGGCTCAGCGACAGACTAAATACTGTCATATACATTATATTTTTAATACGTAACCCGCCAAAGTCACTCTGCTAAGCCCAATGGTAAGCTCAAGCAGAATTTAACAGTAAGGGCCACCATACTCGCAGCAAAAACAGACAATGCAGTATGGCTTCTCACACTATGGCAGTCTAGTGAGATTTTCACGACCCGCTTAAAGGACCCGGGATCATAGTGGGAGGGAAACAGATGTGCTGGTAGTGAGTTAAAGTTTTTAACTGCTCGGAAAAGGACATAATCTGTTCAAGCCGCGCAAACGTTTGTAGGGCTTTTACCTCTTTTGTCTATGAAAACAGAAGGAGGCGAAAACCGCGTACGTAGATTATCTCTAATATTATTGCATTGCAAAGTTTAAAATGCTGCGATTGTTAAATATTATTTTAATGTACTGGTGTTTGCATTGTGATGGTGTGCGTTGATATGCGTGGTTTTGCGTGACTTGTGAAATGTTTGTAGTTCAACAATAAGGTAGTTTTAATCAAAATTGAACCAGAATAAGAAGACAACTAGCTGATTTATGTCCCTACAAGGTCTCCTTATAATGTGGGAATAAGCAAATTAAAAAAATATATTTTACATTCATAAAACTTGTTCAACAATACTTAAAACACCTTTTTTATGTTATAGGGGTAAACGAGCTAGCGCATCACCTGATGGTAAGCGAATACCATCGCCTATGGATACCCGCAACACCAGAGGCAATACAAGTGCGTTGCCAGCCTTCAGATAGATACGCTCTATTATTTATTATCACTCACTTTTATGGGCTTATATAAATTTTACGGGGATTTTACGACGTGTCCACGTCTCGATGTCATCGTATTCTTATTATTTTTCCTTGATCTTATATTAATATCTTATTAGATTGTACCTTGGTTTACGGCTTAGCAAGTTTACGTCAAAAGTGGTAATAAACTGCTTAATGTTGTTACTATGTTATCTTTGCAAAATTGTTTTAATAATTTATAATGTGCACTCGTGTGTTCATTTTAATATTTCATCATTTTTTAATTTAAAATTTTGATTAAATTTCTATTTAAATTACAGTAAAATTTTACACTTTGTTCTATGTCTCCGTTCTTGCAACATATCTATCGTTTCCGTTAGGTTGACTTGATTTATACAAATTAAGAAAATTTGAGTATCTGTTTGTAATATTAAATTAATCGCTTTTGCTAAATACATATGTAAACACGGTACAAATAACTTTTTATTTATAATTTTTGTGTGTCTCTTTGTTCCTGCTTAGATTTTTAACAGCCAAACAGATTTTGAATGGACTTTCATTGGCTGATAAGTGATGATATGAGGAGTCACTTAGGCTACTTTTTTTACGCGGTTTCATTGTACCACAGGGTACACCGCGGGGCTCAGCTAGTAAAATACATAACTTCTATGAATATTTTAACATCAAAATATTATATAAAATTTTAAATAAGAAGTTTTAAAGATTCGCCCTTAAAACTAACCAGAACATTTCTTGAGAAAATCAGATTTTCAAGAACCTTACAAAAGAAGTAAGGATTTACGATATTTATTGTTACCTTTCATGAAATAATCATAGTAGTTAATGCAATACCCGTAAACATAGCTAAAATTTAGCGAAGTTTCTATGTTCCTCGAAATCAAAAAGACTTCCCCTGACTAGAATTAACGTTGACAATAAGCATTAAAAGATCGTGTTCACCCTCACAAATATGGATAAAAAGCTCTCGAAGAAAATCCCGATTCCAAAACAAATTACTTTTCTGAATGCATAAAGGAAGATTCTTAAGGTGGGTTCGTTCCTTTGGGGACAGACAATAAAGTGCACGCGCGGCGTGAAGCCGAGCAAGGGTCCTTAGTCTGGAGTAAATTATATTAAATCGCCACATAATACATTTTAGCTGACTCTGACAGTCCGTAACAAATATAAAACTGTGACGAACTATCGCAAGCTTGGGCAGAAATGTTTAAAGAAAGTGATAATATAAAAAATTAAGAATTGTCTAAGAAGAATAATTGTTTAAGAAATTCAATTATATTATAGCTACTATTCTTGATATCATAATTCTTACTGTTGTTATTTTAGTGTTATTATCTTTTCCTTAGAACCGATGCTTATATACATAACTTTAACAGAAAAAGTAAAAAAACTTAAATACGTAAACCGAAACCTTTGTAATGAAATGTATATCCTATTTTAAACAGCCCATTATTACAAATCTATTGACATCTCATTCATTAACATCGGTTAAGTAGTTTATGCGGTAGATGTGCAAAATCTATATAAATAATATATAAATCTATAAAATTAGAGTGTGTATTGATACTATTAAAACAATCGCTTTTTTTCTAAATAATTAAGCATGTGTACACGGTATATATACCAAAATATCATTTTTTACCATTTTTGACTGTTTGTCCATCTGTTTGTATGTTTGTTGTTTATTTGAAACGGCTGGATCAATTTTGACAGAAAATTCACTGGCTGATAGCTGGTGATATAAGGAGTAACTCAGGCTACTTTTTGTTAGACTAGCTTTGCCCTGCAGCGTTACTCGCGGTTGTTGTTGTACTGCGTGTAGCACCGCGGGGCTCAGCCACTATTAAATATAATAACACATTTACAGCTACAACTCTTGCACAAATCTAATTGGATTCACCGTAGTCGGGTGTAAAGCGCTTGGTACAAAGTAAAGAAAAAAACTCCTCAAGCAGCTAATTTAGATGCATACCCAATGCATGGCACCGTAATAATAAATTAAAGCACATTATTGACAGCTAGATAGACAACTGGCTCTTGAAGCTTCTTACTCTGTGTTTTGCCGTTCTGAATAATTCATTAAAAAGAGGGTGCGTGAACAAATTCAACGGAACTTTCTAATGTTACGAGTAGAATAAAAGTTTTTTTTCCGGCTTTTAATTTCGATGTCATTACAGACGTTGTCCTTAAATCTTCGTTCTTTTAAAACTCCCATTTTCATTCATGTCACAGTTAAATAGCAAATATTCTAGTTTTATTGGGAGTTTATATTTCTAACTAGTTTAGGCCCGCGTTGAAAAAAATGTTTTGGCATATGTAGCGTTTATTTTTATATTTAACCTGAGGAGGGTCTGACCTCCAATTTTATTTATTTGCATAGATAAATAAATTAGAACATGAATGATAGTACACCATTCTGTATTAAATAAATAAATAAATAATTCGGACATCTAACACACAACGCCATCTAGTCCCAAACTAAGCAGAGCTTGTATTATGGGTACTAAACAACTGATATAAATACATATATACTTTTTTTTTGTAAATACATACATATTATTTTGTGTTACAGTGATTATTAAGTTAACAAAGCTTTTTAAGGAAATAAATGCTAATTTTATTTTTTGTTTTTAAGTTTTTAATAATTATATTTCCATTGTTAAGGCACTTATTATTAGATCTGCGAATTATGATCGCAAATATATTTATATTAAGGTATTGGAGCCATGGGCAGACGTATTGCATGATGATAAGCGATTAACGTCGCCCATAGACACCCGAAACGCCAGAGGCGTCACAAGTGCGTTACCGGCCTTTGAGGGATGGGGAGGGGTATGAGTGTCTGGTATCCTCATTCTCTCGATGAAACACAACGCTGTTTTAGACCGGTTTTCTGTGAGGCCGTGGTTTCACTCCGATCTAACTGACCCATTCGTGCCGAAGCATGGTTCTCCCACGGTAATTTATTTAGAACAATTTACAAAACATAGACAGAGTTTACAATTGTATGCTGAGGCTAAGTGTTATTTCACTCATGTAAGTTGCCACGCAATGGTAAGGATCATTTCGTTGTTCTCAAAAAGGTATTTACATATTAATATTACTGAAAATGACACTAATTTCATGTCAATATATCTCTTATTTATGCAACAGACGGACTGATGACATAACTTATGTTTTATTTCAATCAGTTTAGTTCCTGATCATGAAAACTATATATTGAGAACAATTTATACAACATTCATTGAACAATAAAGAGCGACAGTGAAAGGCACTACGCTTGAAGGCATTTAAAGTGTTTGTGTTGGAATGCCGTGCGTCGCTGTGCTGCCCTTCTTTAATAAAAAGATACGTAGGTAATTACTTCGATTTAAACTCGAGTTATTTAAGTGAATTTTCTGGTTAATAGTGGTATTTCCGTTTTATATTTTATTTATTTATCGGCAAACCTAATCCCAAATGGATTTTCTTCCAGTCGACCTTTAGGTGGTGCAGAGCTGTGTGTAGCAGATGTATATTTAAAGTAAGTGAAAAGAATTCCTTAATTCCCTTTCAATATTTTTGTATAGTCCTAGCTAAGACCCGCGATGCTACCCGTGGTTCTTTTATCGTGCCTTTGGCCGCGCTGGGACTAAAAATATATATTATGTATTTATAGTTAACTAGTACTCATAATACAGCTTAGCTTGGAACTAGGGGTCCGAAATATTTATTTCAATGGCAACTGTAAGATTGCAATTAGAACTTTCCAAAGTTAATTTCAGTTAATTACTAGTTTCGTTGAACTCGTACGCAATTCGATTGGCGCTAGGTTGCTGTGATCTATCACGTAACTTTGGGATATTAAGCTGCAACCCTCTTTTTAATATAGCAAGCCTTAGGGGTCTCCGGACCCCAAGCTGAAGGGGACCGTAAATTTCTTACACAGCACTTGTAGCTGTGATTTTTCCTGTTGGAGAATTTAATAATTGCATTCCTATTGTTTGTCAGTCGTTTGAGGTACTTAATAAGGTTTTTAATTAAGTCGGTAAAAAATTAAAATTGTTCTTGAAAAATAAATTATAATTAACTGTGCCTAAAAAATGAAAGTTTAAATTATTCCGTTGATCTTATAAAATGAGACGTTGGTCTTGGGACTGCTGATCAAGAGGTATCAGGTTTTATTCCCAGGTCGGACCAAAAAGAGTTTTTTTTGAGGTTTCATTTCGAGAAATTCCTGATAACAGCGCACAGTATGAAACTTTTCTATGCTTTGCCACAAATTATGTCGTAAATTTGTAATTTCCTGTTTGTTCGATCGAGCGTAACAATAATAAATAATAATATTTAGCAGAATTATATGCCTAATTATTTATTACATGTATAAAAATACCTGTCTGTCGCACATATTATTATTGCTTTGGTTATAAAAGTAAAATCTGTATCTAAATTATATTTTAATCTTAATTCTAATATTAAAATTACTATCGAGCAATGAAAAACCGTTCAGAGTACAGTGACTCGACTGATATCTAAACTAGAATTTACGTTCTGACTTCGGCGATAAAATATTAAATTCCGCTCGCAGGATCCGTCACAATCGAGAGACCCTTTGTGGTCGGCTATTATTGGATTTGGTAACCGTGCCTTATTTTATTATTTGCCCACTTTAAGCGCAAACACACAAAGGAAAATGAAATCGATATTTTTATTTGAGAGCGATTTTGAAGCCGGAGAGACGTTTCCTGAATAACTATGACATTGGTTGTTTTTGTTGCGCGTGACAATGCGTTTAATATATTTTTTACTGAAAATATTTAATCATTTTTAATCAAACTAAATTTTATAAGCATTTTTCCTCCATGAAATATAGAAATATAATAATGAACAAAGTAATAAAATACGTAAGATGAAAATCCAGCTAGTCACAAAAAATATTGAATAAAATGTTCTATTTTCCGAATAACAAAATTATATGATTAAATTTTTAGCAATATTTAATATTTTAGTATAATTAAGCAGGAAAACTTTTGTTGTTCGATCTAAATCTTTTTAATGAACTTCTCTGTCAACACTGTTGTTTATACTCGTCGCCATATTTAAAGCGGTGACCATAACTATAAACATTAACAATATTACTTGACTGTCGACTGAAAACAAATGTATTACGTAGTTTAGTGGTTATTTTTATCTTGAAAACAATAACGTGACAAGGATCTGGTGACACGTGGTTAAAATTGGAACTTCGGTTTTGCCATTTTAGTACTGTGAACTTTCCTACTTCAGGCTTGACACATGTTTACTTCGCTTTTTGTTGACAGTTGAATTTAGATGGTCGAACTGAATCATTTAGTATTTATTTATGAATATTTGTAAATAACCTGTAGGCGAATTAATAATAGCTGGAGTCAACCTGTGCTTGATCAGAGACAAATAGTGTTGGACGTTCTTAGACATTATGGACCGACGACTTGTGAGAAATTACTGTCAGCGGATGGATGTCGAGTGTGTAAGACCGTGATTATTGGTGCTCTCTGGGGGTAGCTAGGGGGGTAGGTAGGGGNGGGTGGGGTCTACCTACAGCAGTAGACTGCGGCTCGTTAATGAAGAAAGAAGTCAACAATAATGTAAGTAGTTATAAGTAAATAATTTTAACCTTCATCGGTGTCACTGAGTGATAATTTCAATATAATTAAAATCAGGTGGCAACAGCTTGCATTCATGTACTACTACTTTACCTTTCATGTAATACTAAAAATACTGTATCTAACTATCAGCCTTGACAAGAGTGGCTATGAGTTGCCTTGCCAGTGTGGCGACTTCCACATACAGCGTCAACATAAATATATGACAACGTGACCCCGACGTGATTGGAGGCAGCCTTTGAAGGAGCAAACCACTGTGGAGGAACGGGTAACATATTCCTTCAACACAAAGGTAGGATCCTCCAACCAGGCGAGGTGATCATGCCAGGCGGGCCACTACCCAACGGTTGATGTTGGGAAGTTGTATATATGTTAATCGGCACGAGAACTTCTATTGCGCGATGCAGTATTGGTAGCTTCTTCGTGCACTACGTTACTCCGTAGTTCAGTGTATCTTCAGTGGATGGCGTTGTCATATATTTATGTTGACGCTGTATGTGGAAGTCGCCACATCACTCCCCTCCAAGACCGGAGGTCGATATCTGGATGAGTCAGCTGTCTGTGCTCTGTTGTGAAGCTTGCCAGTGCCAGGAGTGAGTAGTTCTAGTGAGTCGGAACTGAGTGCCGCAAGTTGCAGTGAGTCGGAACTGAATACCGCTAGTCACAGTGAGTCAGGGCTGAAATTCGCTGATCCCAGTGAGTCGGGGCGATTGCTGCGTAGTGGCTGGCTGCTGCATAGACGGGAGAGAAATGCTCTGCTTACATGGACCGTAGTTGCAGTGTGCTGTGCGTAGACGCTGTTGACGCCGTAGGGGTAAACCAGGCTGGAGCGGTCGCTTCCTGCATGTGGTGTATCCCTGTTGAGGCCGAGGTTGCTGGCTGGCTGAGACTTGCTGTGGGAGTGAACATGATGGTGGCGTGCTGATTGTTGATCTGCTCCTTCGAAGGCTGCTTTCAATCACGTCGGGGTCACCACTGTGGAGGAACGGGTCACATGTTCCTCCAACTCAAAGGGAGGATCCTCCGACCAGGCGAGGTGATCATGCCTGGCGGGCCACTGCCCAACGGTTGATGTTGGGAAGTTGTATATATGTTAATCGGCGCGAGAACTTCTATTGCGCGATGCAGGATTGGTAGCTTCTTCGTGCACTACGTTACTCCGTAGTTCAGTGTATCTTCAGTGGATGGTGTTGTCATGTATTTATGTTGACGCTGTATGTGGAAGTCGCCACACCAGTATTCTTCTCAATTCTCAAAGCTCTACGTATTTTGGAAATTTGTTTATGTCGATCTATGATTTTTCACTGTAGCTTCAATTTTATGATCATAAATGTCACTTAGTGTCTTAACTGAATAAATGAATTTGAATTTGACTTTTGAACTTTTGCAATTCGTGATAAAATTATGGATAAATACTAACAAAAGGCAAATTAAGACTGTTACTGTTAATAGTACATGTGGAGGAACGGGTCACATATTCCCCCAACACAAAGGGAGGCGACCAGGCGAGGTGATCATGCCTGGCGGGCGGCGGGCGGTTGATGTTGGGAAGTTGTATATATGTTAATCGGCGTGAGAACTTCTATTGCGCGATTTAGGATTGGTAGTTTCTTAGTTTTCTTCGTTGCTCCGTAGTTCGATGTTTCTTCGGTAGATGGCGCTGTCATATATTTTTATGTTGACGCTGTATGAGGAAGTCACCACAGTACACATATTATTAATAGTATCTCATTAACTCATTTACGATTTGACATATTGTCTACATCCACATCCTCACACCATCTTTTAAGCATTATATCAAATTTAAAGAATAATTGAAGTGATCTAAAATTTTGCGTCTGTACATTCTCAAATTCTTTTACTCATTTTTTTTTGGGGACCCTACTTTCGCCTTATTCAGGAACGCCTTCAATTCAAAGTTTTAATGAGTAAATAACGAGTCACGATTCAGAGGGATTGCTCACTTCGCGTTTCTGCGGCTCATGATGTATTTCGAATTTTCTTGTAATAAACTTGTAAAGTAATTACCGATGTCATCAATTTGTGAACAAATCATGATTTGATCTAACAACTTTGACGAAGTTGAGATTAAGTAAAATTGTAAAAAAATATTGATATTCCGCTGGCGCGATAAATATGTTTCGAATATAGATCAATCAATCAATCAATCATCAGCCCATCGCAGTCCACTGCTGGACATAGGCCTCTCCAATTTCACGCCACATCGCCACTCGAATATAGATAGCAGTATTAGTTAAGTAAAGCCATAAATAATGTATTCAATACAATGGTAAATAGTAGCAGCACATAATCTTTGCAACTATCAGGAGCATATTCAATGTTAAATTAAATATTGATATTTAGATATTATTTAGGTTTCTAACCTTACTTGCTTTTGGATTAAATCGTCGAGATTGACTCCATCTGGTAACATGTGCGATAAAATGATTGTATGAACTACAAACATTTGTTTCTAAGCAGTGTGTGTTTTCTATGTATATTCGAAATATTTTGTTTTCAATATTTTATTATAGGCAAAATTACGTAATGCACAAAAATTTTATTTAACTTCATAAATTACAACATCTTCTCAGAGAAAAGATAGAGAGAACTCCTGTGTTTAAAACAAGCTCTGCATGCGGACTTGAATTCGGCCAAGTTTCCGCCAGACTACTAAAATATGTATTCCTTTCTTTTGTGCTTATTGCTCATATAAACTTGCAATACTTACACTTCACATTTACTTACTATAAGTATGTGAAAAGAACTTTAATGTAATATACGTATACAAACTACTTCATTGCTTGTGTTCTCTTTTCAGTTCCGTTTCAAGGACTTTGATTACATTGAAAATGTTGAAGTGAATTTAATTATAATTGTAAAAATTTACTCAAATATAAAAATACTAATTTAGGGTTTGGAGTTGTGTTTAATATGTATGAAATACAATGTATTATAAGCTCGCTACGGAATTGTATTTTTTTTTCCTTCTTTTTCAAGAGGTTTAAAGGTGTTGATTTTAATTTATATTTATAATAAAGCAAATAAACAAAACAAACAAACAAAATCTCTGGTTTCCCTTCATAACGCATAAATCTTTCACCTTTAAAGCAAATGATCTGGCTTAATAAACAATAACAAGATTTCATTAATAGACGAATAAGTAATTTTGAGATAGTGTTAACAGATATTTAATACACAACGAATGTGTATGTTCAAATGAATAATTTTCATTATAGAAACAGTTCGAGGAATCTACTGTTAACTAAAATTAGGATGTCTATAATCGTAACAACGTCCCTAATGAGTGCCAGAATGAGAAACATTCTCTTCTAGATAAACCGTAGGTAGAGTCTCTCGAATAACAAGAATGAGTACTTTTGTTCCAATAACATAGCATCCAGTTTCTAACAATATATTTGGGCGGGGATGAGGAGGCAAGTTTGGCGGTTAATTAATTACTGTCCTTAAGATAGATGAGGGCGACAGCTCAAAACAAAATGTCTGTTCAACGCAGATCGTTTATCACTGCAATGACGTTTTTTCGACATTGTTGTCAACTGTTGAAAGTAATGTGAAAGTATAGTTTGGTTTGTGAAAGGCAGTTTTCGAAAAGTATTTGAACCCCATGTTATTTTTAGCGTTAATGACTACATAAAGTGTGGTGGAAGAAGCAGGAGAATATGAATTCTTTTTTACTTACTTAGTTACGTATATTATTAGTCTTACAAGAATTAGCACAAATTTAGATTAAAGTATTTGACATGTTTTTGATATAATAAACCACCAACTTATTGTTTGAACTGAAGTAAGATGTATTGTGATAATTAAGTTAAATGTTAAACCAAAATAACTCACCTAATATGCTTAATGATTGATCCTGATTTAATGTTATAATCTTAATAATAATCTATAATGTTAAGGTTTTAGAATAAGTATTTATTAATTTAAAACCACAAATCAATGCAAAACCAAGTTATACAGAGCGTGCTCTTGCGTAAATATTGATGAAAGCAATCGTCACCGCGTTAATTTGGCAGCAGATGCATATTGCATTATTTGATTAAGCACTTACGTACCTACATTATTACACACAGAACTCATGGCTGGAACAAAGGGATCATAGAGAACTTATGGCTAGAATTTACTTACTAAGAATCAGGGTAAGAAATATTTCGGAATGACATTAGAAGAATTAGAAGCTACGTTATGAAAAAATGCTCGTTGATGAATGAGATACGGTTATTTAAATCTATTCAGAAAAAGAAGTGGTGTTATACAGTATCACTCCATATTATTCGTAAATTATTAGTTTCCCCTGCATATTTATGAGGAAATCAGCAAACAACTAATTAATTATTTAAGAAAAACCCGCCTGCGTATAACATCTTTTATTTAGTTTTTTTTTACCTTTTATGTTTTTTATGTACCCTGTGTCACTCTCACGACTAAGACAAATCTATTGACATCACTCACATCACATCACAAGCAGTTTGGTATCTAAGGCGCGCCAAAGAAATATACAAAGATACATACATACATACACTCGAAAAACATAACCCTCTTTCTTTCGCAGTCGGGTAAAAAGTGTTAAATCCGTTTTTAATCACAGTCACTTGTTTAATATAATTTAGAATACGATATAAAAGATACGATTTAACAATTTTATAATTTATGTTTTGACATTTTAAATTACGGTCAATAAAGCACACAATCTGTACTGTATACATTTGGTAACATACTATTACATAAAATTATTTTCATTTCCACTTTCAATTACAAATAGATCATGTTTATTCGATTCGATTTACATTAACATTAATGTTTGTAGCAATACTTATTTCCACGAAATAAGTGATAACAATATGATATCAGTGGATTTGAGACTAATGTCAATAATCACATTGCCGTACACACCCTAAATAGTTATTATTATGCATAAAAATATTGATATGAAAAAGAATCGACTTACAATTTCATTGCCTAGAAGTAGCATGCCTCATTATGTATTCTGCGAGTAGTTAAAGATCATCAAAAATCAAATCTGTAATCAAATATTATAGTACGTCATTAAGTCTATTTCAACGCTGCATACATATATATTTCATTTAAGTTTTTTGTTATGTGTGGCTTTACTAAAATGAATCTAAAAGTGGTTGTCATAATAGGCATTGCGAATGCAGACTCTGCAACAATGTAGCATGGTGACCCACACCATGGCGACCTAGTGATGCTTCTGCATCATTGGTCCTCCGGTTTCGCATTCGCCAATGAAACACGACGGACGAACGTTGTAATTTTACGTTAATTTTCTGTGCAAGGGTTGTACCGCCCCGATCGTGCTGAAATCAGCGTGGCTCTACTACCTTTAGCTACAAATTTACTAAAAATACGGTTGTTTATACTCGTCATCATCTCTGCCGTAGGACATACATCCAGCAGTGGACATAGCCGTAAGGACTCTCCACAAGAAATGATCCTTACCTGCAGGCTCGCAACGCCTTTCCACCATATTCAGTAATCATCCCTAGATAATGTTTTGTACTTCAATATATTGATTATATGGTATAAAGGTTCTTGATAATACCCAATTGGAATCAATAGAGGAGTGCGACACTCTGTCCCTATGCATTATTTACGTGATACTGTCTGGCCGTCAGCTACCTGTCTTTTATTTAGGTTTCATATATATACAAACACGGCTCTTATTAGTCCACTGTATAGAGTAAAAGTATCGCTTTGATTACCTTTTTTTCAATAAAATAGAAAGAGTAAGATAGACACTTCTGGTAATTAATCATTTAACTACGTCATCTTTTCGGTCGATCAACAGAATATGCCTTTTGGCATTTAGTCCACCGATACATGTATTTGTGCATATAGTTATTAATAAGATTCGAAAGTTATGTTCAGATATTCATAATAGAATGGTAGGGTCATGTACATCAATTTGTTTCATAATAATATCTAGATGGTAGGACAGAAAGGCAAACCACATTAATACATCCATTGAATATTAACATTTGATAGTAACTCTGTCTGTTAAGCTTTGACGGCTAAACCGCTGCACCAATTCGGATTTAGATTTAGAGATAGGCTACTTGTTGTCGTGATAATTCACATCACGTGGTTGGAACATCGTTTATTGAGAACTTTTTAAAAACTTCAATAGTCCTATACAAATATATACGATTACAACGCAGTAAAACTAAATGGCGTAATGGTACGTAGTTTCATTTTTACTATTGCAGGTCCAGAACCGGCGATTCAATTCCCTAATTCTACTACTTTCGAGTACATCGATCAGTTGGAGGTACGACCACCTTTTTGCAAAATACGGTCCGGACAAACGTGTTTACGACTTTGTGCTTCCCTATACTTTGAGCGGGAATAGATAAAACTATAGCCATTTTAGTGATTTTAAATTAGTTTATTTTTTATTGTTCTACTTTATTTGGAAAAGGCTACAATAGACGTTAAAAACCATTTATTCTTTTAACATTAACTAAAAAAATAGGTGGCCTCACACCGAAATCATAATAAATAGCACTTAACTATGTTAGCTTTCAATGTTAGTACTAATCTTGTGTAAATGAATACGAACTAAGACCGCCATATTTAAAAAAATTATTGCAAACACTTGCAATAAAATAAATGCTGTTAAATTGTTGTTGCATCTGATTTTATTGTGCTATCAATAGTTAGTGGAACCAGAACATATATAAATGGAAAAATTTGTACATTTTACTTGGCTTATTTGCCATGTACTTCCTCACAAGCACACACTGAAATAATTATATATTTTCAAGGAATGTGCATATAAATTTTGTTTATAATTTTTATATAACCATAATAATCGTATTATGAAGCCATTTATCGAAAACATATTTTATAAATTAGTTGATATAATTTTGTCAAACATAGTAAAGGATAATGATAAAGTATTAAGGACTGAGAGAGTTAAATGGCCTTACTAAAGCTTTAAAATATATGCTATACAAATATCAATTCATAGAAATATGATCAAAATCTACAAAAAAAAACTTTTTAGTTAGCATTTGTGTCAAACACTGAAATACAATACAATGTGAAAAGAATAAAAAGCCTTAAAGATTTTGTTAACATTGTTTGATTTTCCAATTAAAAAACAGATGTTTATTTACTAATAAAAATTTAATTTGTAACCAAGTATTGCACAACAATATTGAACAACATAGTTTTATTTTTGCGAGGAGACATTCTGACCCGAGTCTCATGCATATTTTAAATGTAATAGCCAAACGGACCGCGGTCTTTTTGTGTACTGTTGAAATCTATACGTTATAGTGTTGTGCTAAAATTGTTGTTTAGTCGAGTTGGTTTCTAAAGTAGTTGTTTTTTTGTAACTCCAATACACGCAGGTAAATTTATTTTAATTTATCCTAATCGATATATGTATGTATCTGAAAGTCTTCATAATATTATTATAGACGAATATAAAAATTTAAAAACAAAACGCTTAGGACTAGATGGAGTTGTGTGTATCTTACAAAATATTTATTATAATTATTTAAAAAAAAACAACGTTTTATCGCTACCCTGTTTATGCTCTGCTTGGCAAGCTCAATCGACTTAATTATATTAATAGGCGATATATCGAAGATGCGCCCGTATCGCGTGAGCGTGATAAAGTACAACTATCTATTGATGCTTGCAGAAAATAAGAGCTTATATTAATTAATAACACCTGCCAGGAGCAGGTGTTTTCCATATAAATTTACGATCCTTTATGTGGAGAGCAACCGACGTTATTGAGAAAAACAATACATATAATGTATCCTTTAGATGGAGTCTATTAAGGATAATTCCGAATTTGAACTTTAAGAGCATAGCCCTTGTCGGTAGAGTAATAACCACTTCTCTGGTTATTCGATCTGTCTGACTTCTTGATAAACCAATTTTGTGATCAATAAACAGTGAAAATAAAACAGTGAGGATGTATCTATTTAAGTGTATATTTATAGATTTATGTATTAACTAAATGTGCAATAGAGGGTCAGCGTCACACAAGGCATTGCAGTAAAATTTTTGCTGAGTTGCTGTAGAATGGATCGCAAATCGGTATGCTTCAAACACGAACGCAAATTACATCAATAATAACATAACCGATTGATACTGATAAAATTAACCTACCGGACGAACCTACAAAATGATCTAAAGTTCCTATATATAAGAATATAACCAAGTATTTAAATGTAATCAGATAAAAGTGAAGTATAAAATCAAATTTAAATAGCAAGTAGTATGAGTGTATTTCTACATGTGTCAGTAAAAACTAAATCCTTTTGAAATTTTTTAACGTCAACAATCATGTGTAGTGGAATAAAAAAAGTTTATTTTGAAGAAGTGAAAAAGCACATCACTATTTACGTTACTATGTAGCTGCCTTTAAGAAGTCCGGATATTAGAGGAGTTTTAAGCTGTCTTAAGAGTGCGCCTTGCGACTTACCATACCCATAACACTGTCTCTTATAATTTGTAAGTTATGCAAAAATACCATATTTGCATGTAGATATTCTTTTATTCTTGGATTTTATCTATTTTGTACTTATGTTATTTGATATACAAAATATAGCTTTTATTGCTATTTTTAAATATAGGAACAGTAGAAAAAGGGGTAGCAAAAAGGTATCGAAAGTTTTAAGAACAATAATCTAAGGTAAGGTTAAAACTTAACTTCTTGTTTATATTTTTGTTGGATAGCCTATGCAGAATATTTTATCACCATCATCAGCCCGTTGCAGTCTACTGCTGTACATAGGCCTCTCCCAAGGAAGACCACAGAGCCCGGCCTGTTGCTTTTTGCATCTAGTCGCTGCCAGACCTCCTGTGCAAGCCATCTTATTTAACACGAATTACAATTTGAATATACATTTTCTCACACTCAATTAATAAATAAACATCGTTTAAATAAAGAGTAGAATACCTTAGTACCTTAATACAATCTGTAAAAAATACACGACACCAGTATTTACGACAAAGTTAGAACACCCAGCGAAAAGATCAATACGTTAAAAGGAATGTGAGTTATGAGAAAATCTCACTAAAGTTCCTATTTTAAATACTAGTCTAGACCGGTTGCAGACTTTAATACTGGGTGTACTGGGGCCACAAAGCCAATAGGAACTCCACATTGAGCATCGACGTAACCTGATATAACATAATAATGAGATATACTGACATATTCCATCTTAAACAGTGGAATATCTCTCAACAAATTTATTACTTTATTTTTATTCATAAAGGCATAAATTTACAAAGATCTGAAATGTAGGTAATTAATAACAAACCTACATTTCAGATCTTTGTAAATTTACTATACGATACTATAAAATAAATGGTAAAAAAAAAGAAAAAAAAAACAGCAACCCATAATGTCCCACTGCTGGGCTCGGGTCTCCTCTCAGGAGAGGGTTAAGGCCATACGTCCCCACGCTGGCCAAGTGCGGGTTGGGGACTGGCAAGAATACGTTGTGGCTACGTAAATCTTGCCGTTGGATGTTTTTTTAAGCCGCCCGAAGGCCTCCAACTAAGCTTCACGACTGTTATCGTATGATAACAACCGGGACCGACTGCTTAACGTGACCTCCGAATCATGGAGACGCTCATGGTAACATGCCACCAGCGGTCACCCATCCAGGTACTGACCGTGCCATCGTTGCTTACCCTCGATGATTGTTTCTAATCACCGAGTGCAACTGGACTATGAGCGCCACAAATGGTAAAAAGATATGTTTTGTTCTAATCAATGTATAGATATACAAATGGCATCACAGTCAAGGGAATCAATTGTTTGGAACTTCGAACTCCACCTAATGCAATACCGTCTCAACAATTTAGTCATGTTATCATCTTAGATAAAAACAACATTTATGTGCTTACTGAAAACTAAAAGTTATTGTATTTGTGTTCATAGTTTAAACTAATACTGATTTTATTCATAAAATTCTACAAATCCTAATAAAAGGAATAAATGGAATATAAAGTTCTGTTTTCTAGTGTCCGTAAAATAGCCAGTAATATTTCCTTTTTCAATTATTTCAAACATGAATACATTAATATACATATTTGACCAATTTTACATACTAGAATCAAGCATATTTATTCGTATTGTTTTTTGAAATTTTGTTTAATTGCTGTAGAAATAAAATGATTCAGTTTTACTAAGCCAAACAAATAGTAGAAGTTGAGTATCTATGGTATCAAATAAGGCCTTTTAAGGCTGCATCTAGATTTTGAGAGCATATAGAAGCAGTGTAGAGTTAAATTAGCTTTGAAGGTAATCGAAATTTGGCATTAATAAGCTGAGATGAGGATTATTATTGAAAACGCATTTATTACACGAAAGTTGAAGTTTCATCGAGATGCTTTCCCATTGTTAGTTTTCAATAGGTCTCGTTAAGGCTCTGAAATGGCCCTCTACATAGTAATGCGGTCTATCCCTTTTGTTAGTAAACGAGCCCTTGATCGATCTCACAACAATGGGCCAATTTCAATGCTAGTTTGGTGGGCTTATTTCCGACCTACGTTTATATGTTTGGCGCAAGTTATAGCCTCTCGTTTTACGGAATGACCTACAGTAAATTTTAAGAAATGGTCCTTAAACCAAAGGTACTATTACCTGCGCTTTTTTTGGTTATAGACTACTTTCCTGTTTCTTTTTATTTCAAAACTACAAATAGCTGCAAAATACAGTTTTGTAAGATACTAACAAGTACCTCTTAGCTCATTGTGAGTTATTCAAATTTATGGTAGTTTTCTTTTTTATGAGATCAAAAAATAAGAATCTAAGCGACTGGTAAGCATCCTCATTGTAAATGCAGACAATGTGGCGTGGTGATTCTCATTAGTGCGATCTAGTGACAAGGTTTGTCACGCACGCCCTAGCATCTCCGCGTTAAGTGTGGGACACCCAGGCCGATGTGATGATCTACGCATAAGGTGGTAAAAAACCTGGTTAAAATAAGAGCGCAGTTTTTTAGAAGAGGCTTATGGTCATTAGGTGGACAATGAAAAGCGAATGATGGTAACTTCAATCAACAACCCATAATGTCCCACTGCTAAGCTCAGGTCTCCTCTCAGGAGAGGGTTAAGGCCATTCGTCCTCACGCTGGCCAAGTGCGGGTTGAGGACTGGCAAGAATACATTGTGGCTACGTAAATCTTACCGTTGGATGTTTTTAAGCCGCCCGATGGCATTCAACTAAGCTTAAAGACTGTTATCGTATCATAACAACCGGGACCGACTGCTTAACGTGACCTCCGAATCACGGAGATGCTCATGGTAACATGCCACCAGCGGTCACCCATCCAGGTACTGACCGCGCCGTCGTTGCTTGCTTAGATTAGAAACAATCACCGAAGGCTTGGTAACTTAATAAATATTAATTAACAATTTTTGGATTTACACACTTACTTAATTTCACGATTGAACACAACATAATGATATAATAGTGGTATTGGGTTGACTTTTTTCTCGCTTAAGCTTGTGTAATAAAAGCTAACTTAAAATCAGAGCTCAGTAAGACATAAGAAGATTCATGCGTTTGCTTCAGCATTCTCATATTGTGAGCTTAATCAAATGAGCGTAAACTACATAGCGTATTTGTAAGTGTAAAAAGATTTAGTACTCACGTAGGCGAAATTGGTTTTGGAAACTGAAAATGCTTCTACTGCTAATAGAGGACTATTAAATCTAAACTTTTAGGGAGATTTTTCTTTAGTATTTATTTATTGTAGTGTAAATTTCGTTGTGCATTGTGTGGATTAGATGCATAGAAAATAGATTAATAAGTTATAGTATACCAACACAACAAGACATAATAAAGTTGTTCTTGAGTGCTTGTTAAGTGACATGCAAGATGATAAAAAATAAATTAATTTTAGATTTCATTTATACTTATATTTTTAAAAGTCAATACTTATTATTACTCTTCATAATACAAAGTTAATGGAATGTGCAAAACAAGTGCTTTGTAATTTCTTACAGTTAATTTTCAATCAGTATTTCCATCCTTATATTACAAATTCGAAAGTAACTCTGTCTGTCTGTTATGCTTTCATGGCTTTAGCCACGGTTAGGTACGGTTTACCGTAGAACTTATTTAGATTTGTTTCGGTATCATTATAAATGAAACCTTGAAGAACGACATAGGTTATTTTTTATAGCGAAAACCGACATATACTCAGGCGGAGCAGCTGGTTAAAGCTAGAAATTCATAAAGAGATTTGTCTTGTAGATTACTGATAATGAATACATTCAAATAAAAAAGGCAATATGCAGAGATAGAGGATTGACAAAAATTTGGTTTTGGTAGAACATTATATAGAAGAACAATACTTACAGTAATAGATAAATTGTAAGTTTTATCACCGTCTGATGATTACTTAGAAAGTTTATGACCCAAATACTTGATAAAACGAATGTTATTAATTTTTTTATGGGACTAATCCCGCCCCTTCACCCACCACTGTAACTCCTGTATAACAGGATCAATAGCGGTGACCCACGACCACACTCGGGAAGTCCCAGAAGAATTAAACTGTCTTGGCACCCGCAACGAAATTAACCTGGAGAAAAGATGGAGGAGTTTGAATTATAATAGATTATTATTTGTCTTATATACAAGTCACCTAAGTCAACTCCATCAAATTAAAATGAATGCAATTGCCATTAAAATCATTTATATAAGAAAATGCCCCAACTGCAGGGATAATAAAACCTGAATAAATACAGAGTCGTTTCGTAATTGGAAAATGGAGTGTACAATACTTGACCCAACTGTCCACTACTGAAATTAAACCTATACTGCGGATCACCGTGATAAAAGCTCTTGACATCTAATTCAATAATCCTCACAGGATGGATGGATGGCTATAGATTAGTATGATTATTTATACGGTAATTAATCGCAATGAATACTATATCAATAATTTTTTAAATTAATGTTATTTTGACCGGGTTGATAAATAATGAATAGAGTGAATATAGTGATGAATAAGGTGGGTATTCACAGGCTTGTTTAGTGTCATAAAATAATAACTTTAATACATAGTTATTTTGTTAAAAGTCACTTACGTAAACTTAAAAATCCTATATTAATATTATTATATAAAGTAACAATATAGTTTTATAGAATTTATTATATAAAGTCACTCGTATATAGTAAAGTAATCGCTTATTCAACTACTTATCTTCACATAAAAATATGAAAAATGGAGAAGGTTTTATGATATATTTATAACATTGATACATTATTACAGAAGTCTATCATCTGTTTAAAGTTACAATTTTTAAAGAGCAATTTGTCAGGTGAACAATATTTAATAATAATATACTAAAAAGTTAATAAATTTCATAAAACACTCGAAATGATTTCTAAAAGGGTATCAGGTTATACAAATGACTATGAACAGGTTATTAAGTAAAATTGGATAACAATTATCCGAATGAAACGCCAATCAAGCTGCAGATGGGTTGCAATTAAGCGGTGGGCTAGTTAGCATGACAAACGACTCGCTCCCGCACCGTGTTATTATGTTGCGTAGTAATGGGATAGTTTGTTGTCGAGTAAAAGTGCTTAAGATATTACTACATTATATTACTTATTTTATTTGTTATTATTGTTCTATAGATTTATGCGATTATTGGGACCTTCGATCGACTCAATATATTATTAACATTGTATGAATTTCAAGCATATCTATACTTATTGTATAGATAATGTGTATAACAAAGTTGTGATTTACTGATGAAGAAGGACCGATGGGCATGACGGTTGCTCACACGTCAGATAAAATAAATTACTTGATATTTCTTACGAATAAAATATTAAATTTTCAAACAAATTTCAATAATCAATGCTTTTCTATCCAAAAGTGCCAATCCCTTTTCAAGTAATCACATAAGTGGTAAGTCTTGAATAAAATTTCAGTGCGCAATTTCATCCTTTGAGTTACAATAAAGATTTGGATTGAAGAATTGGGTATGAATCCAATTTCTATTAAAGTCGACGGCTCTTTCCAAAAAAAATTTATTACATTTAGTTTTAGGTCCTGTAATGTTTTAACTTATAGACACATATATTTCGATAATAAATCTATTTCGGTCTTTGAAATATCTCTAAATGTTTTAAATAAATTGAATTTTGAAATAGCTCCATCAAGAATAATTTCAAAAGGAAAGGTTATCGTACAATAATGGTGGATTTCCATTAACTGAACTAGAGTGCACAATACAATTGTACATCACATGTCACATCACTAGTGACCATATGTAAACGTTCACAAACCTTACACAATCGAGAATATTAAATAATCGAGCGTTAAGCCATTACTTATTAATAGTTATCGCGCTATTGCTAGTGCAGTTTACCAGCATTCTCCTCACCTCTCCAAAAGTGCAAAGATCGAATCACTTTGTTACCATAATTGTATTGTAGAATATGAAGAAGACCAGTTGTGAGTTCTCAGTGTAGTCAGGCGCTGGCAGCTATAGCACAGTTTCATACTATTATGGCTGCCGACGTTAAATGTAAGGATTTGTTACAATCGCTAGTATTTTAATTAATAGATTTAAGAAAGAGAGAATAAAATTAAACTTATTGTTATTAAACTTATTCTTGATGATTTTAATCGAATAAGACTAATTTTATCAACAATTTAACGAATTGCGCTTAGTAGTAGTAGTATCCAGGGTATTTAGAAATATGAAATATTGATGAAACTAGTCTGTTATTTCTCAGCTAAATCTTGGTAAAAATAAGGATTTTAAAACTGAGATAAGTAATAAAATACCTATACATTATTTGAATGAATGAATGAACAACAGCAAACCTTTCTACCAGTTTGTTGTACTTGTAGCATATATATATGTACAGGTAAATAGATAAATACGGATATCAATACACGACATGTGTTCTACCATTATTTTTACATAATACAAATTCTGTCATTTATATCATTCATTTTTTAGCATTAACATTCATCACCTGCTTGATTCGTTCTACAATATAAATTGATATGTTACACAAAAAATAATTCATAAAAAATATGAGTAAAATGGTACATCAAAAGTTATTTACGTGGAAATATGAGGTAATAGAAAAGAGCGAGGACCAAGGCCGTCTCGATCCAAACGGTGAACTAGTAATGTATTGTATAGAAAAACCCTCATAAATAATTTAGTTCAGGCACTGAAATATCTAGCTAGAAAGTACTAAAAGGTCAACCATTTTGTACAATATCTCACCGAATGATGTTTATATATACATATACACTGGGATGGTATTCGATTGTAATTGCCTCGTTGGTCTAGCGGTTAAAGTATGCGACTGCCAATCAAGAGGTCTCGGGTTCAAATCCCGGGTCAGGCTCAAAGTGTTATTGAGTTCTTCTGATTATATAAATACTTAATAACAGCTCGGAGTTTGGAAGTTGGGGTCTGAACCCCCGTGCCTCGGAGAGCACGTAAAGTTGTCGGTCCTGCGCCTGATCTCTACCTGATCGTGTCGGTTAACCATCCCATCGGATTATGAGAGTGAGAGATCAGAGAGTGCACCTGTGTTTGCGCACATACTTGTGCACTATTATATCTCCTGCGCAGTTGACTAGACTCTGTTGAGACTAGACGCCGTAGCCGTAATTAGCTAGGAGAACATCATTCGATATCTGTATTGAACTAGTATTACGGAAGTAAATCTATTATTGATGCAGAAATCAGGTAGATTTATATGAGGCGCTCATAGCCCAGTTGCACTCGGCGATTAGAAACAATCACCGAGGGTAAGCAACGATGTTGCGGTCAGTTCTTGGATAGGTGACCGCTGGTGGCATGTTACCACGAGCGTCTCTGTGATTTGGAGATCACGTAAAGCAGTCGATCGCGATTATTATTATACGATAACAGTCGTGAAGCTTAGTTGGAGGCCTTCGGGCAGCTTAAAAACATCCAACGGCAAGATATACAGTCACATCATATTCTTACCAGTTCACAACCAATACTTGGCCAACGTGGGGACGTATGACCTTAACCCTCTCCTGAGAGGAGACCCGAGCCCACCAGTGGGACATTATGGGTTGTCGATTGATTGATTGATACATGACTGACTTATTTGACAATCTGTATACATAAAATAACTTCAACTGTCGAGCAACTGAATCCTATTTCAGTGATTCGGATAAAGACTTGGTAATAAAAATATATTATTCTATATATTTTTTTGCATTAAATTATAACATAGTCAAAAGTATTTTTTAGTAAATTAATTTTCCATATGAACTAAAATAAAACAGTGTGTACTAAAACGGTGAATACTCAAAGTCATATATTTGATAATATTATCTTTAGTGACAAGACTCTTTATGTATTGGCCTGCCAAAGTGACTCTACTCTGCCTGATCGAAAACATAAGCAGAGTCACCATACTCTTAACAAACGCAGACGATGTGCCAGTGCCGCGTAGTCACCCACACTATGGCGGCTTAGTGATTTACATTATTGGGCCGCCTGTTTTTCACTCACCAAGGTAACATGAATGTGTTGTCATGTTTCGCTGTCATTTTAGGTTAATCTTCTGTGCAAGAAGCGAAGAAGCGCCCCGGTCAAGCTGACCCATTCGTGCTAAAATCACCGTAGCATTACTACCTTTTTCTTTCCGTACATTTGAAAATGTAAGAAGAACTCGAACTTCTATCACAAAAGAAGTATATTAAAGTTAAATATAGAAGTTTTGTTTATTTAATAAGGATTGTTTAAGAATATGAAATAAAAAGGAATCCCATTTATGCTATTGTCAAAGTAAACATGAATTTTCCAGCTAGTTTTTATCACCACGCTCCATTAAAGCTTGTAATGAACAATGTATTTATTACCAATTAGATTTGATTATAATCACAAGAAAAGCTAAAAATGTGTTTTTCTATCTTTATGTCTCAATTGGATTAAATTTAAATCAACAGTGATCATTTACAGTAACAACAAAAGAACGAAAATCATTTCGCCCAAGTAAATATAATTATATTCCCACCTTGACTCAATTAAATGCATCCGTTTAATTAGCATTTCACGTCTGCAATTAACAACATTAATCATTTACATAAGTATGTATCTCACTCACAATTACGGTACGGCAACTCGAGTAATTTTATACGAATTTCGTAATTAGATTTAGCTTTGTTTAAGTATAGAGGATACGATACGCTTACTGGAAAATGTCTTTTGTTGTTCAATTGTTTTGAAATTCAAGAGGCATTAATTGTATAACGACTCTTATAAAAAAACTATTTTAAATGACAAGATTTAAATTGGGTTTGAAACGAATCTTCAATTATATTCTTTTGACTTTTAAGATCAAAAGAATATATTTAAGTGACAAAAAAAGTTAAAATAAACGCACTTAATATAACACATGTAACTTAATTTATGTAGCTTTTGCCACCCGAATCTATTGACAACTCATTTATTAAAATCGGTTCAGTACTTTTGTTGTTATGGGGGGACATACAAATATACATAGGCTGTTAATCCTTTTAGCTTCTTACCATTTCATAAAATAGTTTCGCTTAAATCACTGTAATATTCACTAGTTTGATCTTAATTTACCCAGTAAGATTACCCATATATCTATAATATTAATTATAAGCTGTCACGTAGGTGCATTAGTCAGGCCGTGCAAATAATCGATTCCCTTTGTAGTCTAATAGCCAGTTATACTGCATCGAAGCAATGGTAATTAAAGGGCCCTTTCATATTGAGCCTGCTGAGAACCGAATTGTTTAAAAGCCGATTCCTACGACAAAATGAACTTCTTTAATTAACGTACGTTAAATTTTCAGGTGATATTCATTAGCCCTCGAATGAAGAGTTGGTTATTTTTAATTGGCATTGGCTTTGAAAATATCAGAGTAAAACTTGAAAGAATGTTAAAATATTGGTATAGAAACAGGGTTTTTATTATCAATCTACGTTTTCTTTATTCGGCTAGGGAGTTACCTCTACTAGCTGAATGATATCAAAGCACATTTTTCAAAGTAGACTGTAATAATATCCACCCACGCCAACATTTAGACTACAAGTTTGAGCATAAGTTTTCACTCAAGTATAGATTTAAATAGACCATTTCTGGATCTAGGGCCATGAGTTGAACATGAGATGTGGAATATTCTGTGAGAAGAGAACGGAGAAGAAAAAGAAGAAAAAGTAATCGATCTCCCGATTGCAACTTTCCTCTTATGTCCTCGAAGAACCTATTTAAAACGTGCTATTTTAAATTCAAAGGTAAGCCCAAAAAAGAGTGGACAACTCAAAGCTCACACGAATCCCTTCTTGGTACTGCAACTTCTCAAACCATATCTGGATTAGAATTACACTGCAAGTTGGAAAATATGTCGCAGCCATCTCAGCCAGGCAACATTTCATAATGTTCTCTCTGTTACTCCAACGTTTTCTTGCATCTCTTGCTTTCACTTTTATGGTAGCAGAATATAGTTGAAAAATAACAAAAAGTGAATTAAGATTGGTTCGCGTCGAGGCGAAAACTTAAATCGTACCATAACCGTTGATTATGCAAATTGCTGGCATTAGCCAGAATTCAATTTCTGAAAATTATAACCGAATGGCGCACTATATATACTGGTTATTGACCTGTAATTATATGGTGTGCATTCTTTACAATTATTACATAAATCATTGGAGGGTAGACGGCTTCCGTTTCATGTGGGTTTTATAATAGAAAAGTGGTTATTTACATATTTAAGTCGCCTATACCCATGCTTCGTTACGTAATATCTGACTGAGTGGAGTGTACGGATGAATAAAACAGTAGCAGATTAAGTACGGTATCGTTAACTTTGTATTTTAAAGCAATAATTGGATTACAGTGAATGATTTTATCAGATTTGAATGACTTTTAGTTTATTTCTTTACGATAATAAAGTTTGATTTAAAAAGACTATGAAAAATTAATAAAAAATATATTTATTTCTGTTTCAGTTTAGACAAGTTATTGTCTGGTGCTATTGATTATATAGTTGACTGATTTTAAAGCAACTTTTCTCTAGAGGACTAATATGATTAAATAAGGAATAAAATAAATAGGAATTATTATTTAAATAACGCATATTTTGCATTAAAAAACCTACCGACAGTTAGTAGTTTCGCAGATTTCTTAGATTTTAAAAGTTAGGAAGGTTCTACTTTTAGAGCTATTCTTAAATTCATAACCTAATTTCAAAGATTATCTTGTAATATCGGGTATCCATGAAATATTTCGCCTTTAAATGTATTTGTGTAACATATATCATTATTTACTATTCAGTTGTAATTCGGTGTTGTTCAGATCGATTTATTTAAATTGTATAAATTAAAGCAATTTTCGTATCCATGTCTTTTCTGCTTTCACGGATAAACTGCAGCAATGAATTTAATAAAATTCGGCATGAAGATACTAAAACACTTGAGAAAAGACTAGCGTTATTCTTTATCGCAATCGCATCATGCAGGCGAAGACACGAGCAAAAGCTAGTAAAAAATATTTGAATTGAAAACACAACAAACGTACTAAATTCTGAGTTATTAATATAAGAAAGAGGAACAACAAAGGTTCTCTGCAGTAACTATCTATTTCATTTATGTTCGCGTCGCATATCGCATCTTTCAAAGGTTTAAACGTTCATTTAGTTCAAGTCTCTTTGTAACAAATATTCTGTTCAGAATATTTATTAATAAACTACATTTTGTCGGTCACGAGCATTTATAGAATTCTCTTTGTTAACAGCGTTTCTAGTAAACAACTCGAGAATTTAGTGCTTCGGTAAAAATTGATAAGAAGAAAGCGAGTCTGTGTTAACTACAAAACGTATTCATAAGATTGTTGTGTTGTAATATTGCAGTCTCTGGAATTTACATTTTGGCTGCCACTGCTGGCGTCCACTTAGATCTGGGATGTACTCAGACTTTTTTAATATTTCTATTCTTTAACGCTGCGTATCGTCTCCGGTTTGCTATGAAAATGATATATGATATTAATGTTTGCTTGTGAATGATATGATTCACATCTGTCTGACTTTTGGCATGAACTTTTTCATATTTTGGAACTATTATTTTAATTTTCTATTTTTGCTTTCTACTTTGGGTGTAGTCGGATTTTGGAAGAAAACTAATATTGCAATTTTTATTAAATATACTCAACGGTTGTTGGATACGACATGCCGACATTTCGCCTTCCTTATCGTGGGAGAGCCACGTTTAAAAATAGCCTCATCGTTTTCGCCCTGTGGCATTATGAAAGGTTTAGTATCAATGTATTAGTTTATCAATACTACTTAAATTCTTTAATGTAACAAAAGTGGGTTACAAAATACTGTACAGCCCTGAGTCTTAAAATGGCGATAGCTGTGTGTTAGGAGTAAGTTCCCTTTCAAAGGCAAGGAGAACAAATTATTAGTTACAATGGTGGACATATTAAATTTGTTAACTTAGATATATTTGTATGTGGGTGTTTGTGTGTGTGTGAAGTGTATAGTTTATGTGTACTTGAGGCCACGAGGCAAAATGTGTATGTGGTGTGTGTTTCACACTATTCAATTAACTCTACTGCTTATTATTTTAATATAATAGGTAACAGCACAACAAATATTTACCAGTCTTCTTCAATTTAATCACTTATTTATCATGGATGACTTTCATTGATACAGCATAAAATATAAGTAACTAATAAATCAATATAAAATTTAAATAAAAGTGTATACCATTAGTCTTAAAAAAAAAATACAATTTTCAACATGTCTCTACACTGTTCCCTGTAGTACTCGTATATTGCTACAAAAAACGTGCCACCGAATCATACCCAATCTCGCTCCCCATCAGACTAGCCATATTTAAATCAATGTATTCAGACCAAAAGAGCTGAAGAGTGATGTCTCTTGTTATAGTTAGTTAGATTAATTTTGGGGCTGTTCATATAAATAGTGCATTTGCATATTTTGTAGTAACTCACTCGCATACATACTAAGCTAAACTTTTTTTGTAAAAACCTTTTTACAAAGCAATCGTATAGAAGCCAGCTGAATTTTAATGCCTACATGCAATCGAATCAGTCCCCGTTTTCTGATTTCGATTTACATTGTTACAATCATCAGCCCCTTGCGGTCCACTGCTTTACATTTACTTCTTTCAAGGCACACTACAGAGTCTCACAAAGCATCCAGTCATCCCCGCCCTCTTACGCAAGTGGTCTCGTCGTCTAATCTAATGATATATTGTATTTTATTTTATTTATCTACATTGAAGCATAATAAACTTTAATAGCTCTCTATAATATAATCCAATGTATCCTTAATTAATATTAATTAAAATAATTAGTTGCTATGAAAAATAGTGAAGTAAAATCTAAAACAAAACTAGAAAAATCATGTGTTTAGTCTATTCCTACAGTACTTTAGAGGCCTGAAGTAAATTAATGTTCGTGTTGACATGACATGTAATTTTTTAGGTACCGATCGAGCATTACTTGCTTAAAGCATCCGTTATAGCGAGTGATGGGTCAAACATGTTTCTAAGATACCTGTTCTAAACATAGCTAAGGGAAGTCGATGTACACCTTCACGAGTTCGTAAAGTGCCCCAGGCGTCGGTTGGATGGTTAATTCCGAAGTACGAAAATTAGTTAACCGTCGTTGATTATTTACAGATAATTAAAGTTATCTCTTATAACAGCCGTTCTTGTCCATTATGGACAATAATTACAGCTAGGGCAAATAGAAATCTATGTTAATTCGTTTTATTATAAAAGATAAAATCATACCCAATAAAACTGTCTACCTTCTATCTGGTTCATCAAAGATTACTATAAAGATATTTTATATTATTACATTAAAAAAAAATATATTTCTGTATACTTAGCGATTAATTTATTTCAAGAAAAATAGTAATACTCTTGCAAGTATTGATTATCAATAAGAAAGTAATCCAGTTTAACGAAACTCAGTTTTTATTACATACGTTTTGTGAATTCTATAATACGTATACAAAGAAGATCACTCAATCTCAAAAACCCACAGAGAAATAATATTAAGAATTCCTAACAAAAGGGATAGACTCGACTGAATATTTAGTTAAATAATAACATAAAGCCATACACACACAAGGATAAAATTTACCTTTACAAAGGCATTATTTTCCGAGCCATCCTTGTCCCGTTTAAATACACATCCGGATATAACTGGTATTATTTAGGCAACCGTGTGTCCTGTATTGGTGCGAGACAAAATACGACCGTATTAGCAAACTGAATTGTTCCGAACCAAGTTGGGAAACCAGGCCGGCGAAAATTCAATAGATCCCTAATTTTCCGTCCCCTAGTGACACACAATAGAAACAGTCTTACATATATACTATACTCAAATGTACTTTTTAGGGAGAACACTGCGTCAGCTCCCGTTTGTATAACATTATTATTAATTAAAAAGTGTGTAACAAATGTATAATACATAAGAAATAAGTATTTAAAAAAGTTTGTATGTCCGTACATTCTGTTGTTCTAGAGGCTTAAAAACGAAAATTTGGAAAACATTAATTACTAGATTTACTTATTCTTAATTTATATTATTTTGCCCAACTACGGCAAAGCCGAAGGAGGGAGAGCCATATTCACGCGTTGTTAAAGTTTATGGTACTTTTCTATGTAACGTGTGACTTTTCAAAAGGCTTTTCAAACTTAAAAAACAAACAAACAACAACCCATAATGTCCCACTGCTGGGCTCGGGTCTCCTCTCAGGAGAGGGTTAAGGCCATACGTCCCCACGCTGGCCAAGTGCGGGTTGGGGACTGGCAAGAATACGTTGTGGCTACGTATAACTTGCCGTTGGATGTTTTTTAAGCCGCCCGAAGGCCTCCAACTAAGCTTCACGACTGTTATCGTATGATAACAACCGGGACCGACTGCTTAACGTGACCTCCGAATCACGGAGACGCTCATGGTAACAAGCCACCAGCGGTCACCCATCCAGGTACCAACCGCGCCATCGTTGCTTGCCCTCGATGATTGTTTCTAATCACCGAGTGCAACTGGGCTATGAGCGCCCTCAAACTTGAATACATGTATCTCTGTACACTGATAGTTGTTTACTGTTGTATCATATCATGTGCCATTACTGTCAACTTGTGTGTCGATTACCTTGCTTCTTCAGTAAAGTTATTTAATCCAGGGTCCCAAAAAACTTGTTTCATACTTTTCAGCGTTGCTTTTTGTCGTAGTTGGGTTTAGTCTTTACTTTTTTATAACAATAATTTCCTTCTGCACTATAAACTTTTAAAGTTAAAGACGTAAATATTTAATTGATCGATTCGCTAATTTGCGCAGTGACTATTAAATCTCATACAAGCCAATAATTGTGTTAATTACAAGTAATTTAAACTAAGATTACTTAAATAGAACTCATTTAGAATCTTACTATCATTAATTGTTTACCGGTATTTTTAAAAAGAGTTTCATTCAGTAAATACCTATCTTTACTTCATTTACATATAGTTCTAAATCCATAAGGATAATCATTGATCGTCCAAAACAAAAGCCGTTATGTTAAGAAAAAGTGGTTATAACTGCAAAGCTGCGGAATACGTGTCTTGCAAAATTTCTCAGCGTCACATGTTTGTGACAATTTTTTGGTAAGTTTTTCGAACAATTTTGAACCAAAAAACGTGAAAACATTTTTTCTCGGGGAGCTTGTTGTCACGTTAACCTTCGTCGATGTAACGACCATACTTTAATATTATCACCTTTAGTGTGCCATTTTAAAACACTACTTCTAAAACTGAGAATATACACACATGTTTTATCAGTTTAAAATTTTTACATCATAAAAATGTGTTATCTATTGTGCTGTTAATTCTGAAGTGGGATAATAGTCTTCAATATATGCTATGCGAACATTTCCTAATAATAACAACAAGGATCAGAGTCCACCGAACTCAATGTATCACGGGTGTAAAATAATCTAACCTCGTCTAACAAAAAATAAGAGTTCGATTAAAGCTAGGTCTCAAATGACACATTCACAGGATAGTACTTGTTTTATTTAAATATGAATAAATAATTCAATCAATCAATCAACAACCCTTAATGTCGCACTGCTGGGCTCGGGTCTCCGCTCAGGAGAGGGTTAAGGCTATTTACTGTGGGAGAGCCACGCTCGGCATGCATGAGTTGGCTCGAACCACGGCCTCACAGAAAACCGGTGTGAAACACGGCTAGATAACGTTGTGGCTATTTAATCTTTCCGTTTGATGTTTTTAAACTGACCGAAGGCCTCCAATATGAATACATACAAATATTTTGGACATCTAACACATATATATATATCTCACTTGTCTCAATTTTAAATAGTAATAAAAGCTCATTAAAATACCTGAAATAATTAAATGAACCGTTTCAAAGGAAAGTATTTTTAAGGTTTATGACTGCAAATCATAATTATTAATAATTAGTAACATCATTATCAATTGATATATAGTAGTTGCAATGGACTAGACGTATTGCCTGATGGTAAGTGATTACCGCCGCCTATAGACACCCGCAACACCAGAGGTGTCACAAGTACGTTGCTGGCGTTTGGGGGAAGGGGAGGGGTAAAGGGGGAAGGTTGTGGTCGACTCATTCGGTGAAACATAGCGTAAACGCTGTTTCCAATAGAATTCTATCAAATCCATACTTACTTATTAATGCATTTGATTTAGTTGTACAATTATGTATAACAGCATGACTATTCCGTGTCGTAAATATTTACAAATCTAAAACAAGAAACTATAAAGTATTGATTATATACTATTCCACGTCAACGCACTAAATCATCCACCCTAGTAAAGTAACAATCTGTTGTATATATTTCGTTGTAAATTTGCGAATTATTCTAACATGTCGAATACGGTCGATGTGTCAACACTACGTGATAGTGATTTCAATCACTCCGCCTTTTTTATTCTATGTTTCGGTGCTTTCTAAAAATAAACCTTTTAATCCACAGTGCACTTTGTCCAATTGGTAGGCCTTATCAAAACGGAACGTGTCCATTTTATTATATTAATCAACGGTTTTTAAAAAGATTTTTTATCTTTCATTGAACAGAATGTATGCTTAGTCTGAAATATAAATGGTTATAATACTATATTTGGTTTCATTTATATCTATATATATTTGGTTTTATTTTTACCTTTATTAATTAACAAAATATACTGAAATAGTCTTGAGAAATTGCCCGCTTCTGAGGCTAAGTTCCAACAAAGATATTTTATTGTTTGTCATGATAATGTTGTTCTGCTTTTTTCTTTATACTCAAAACATCACATTTTCTCGAAATTTTAATGAATTATTTCCGTAGATGATATATTAAAAACTTTTCGTATCAAGAAACGTTGAATATAGAATTTAAAGACTAATGACTTATTTCATCTTTTAGATTATTCGCTGAAATATCATTTCTTTCTCATTCTCATTATTGATCCAGGAAATATAAAAAATCCTGTCTTATTTAAAAAATGAATAATTTATTGATATTGCTGATGACTGGTCAGTATTGACTGAAGCCTCGTTACGGGTGATTGATGAACTTAAATGACGAAACGTGACCCACGTTTCTTTTATAAAAGTAGATATGTTTTTGTTACGTATGCTTTTGATGATTGATCATGTGCGGTTTTAGTAGGCAAAATGAAAATTAACGAAGATAGCGCTTAAAATTTTTGATTGAGTTTAGTATAGAAATAAATAATATTTATTTTAGGGTTATTAAGATTGGCTCGAGAGGCATCCCTGGACCGTCTCATACCGGCCAACGCACATGATCACTGTAAAAGGATGCTTTGGAAATCACCTGTGTCCAATCAGCAAGGAGCCAATGCCTGAGTGCCACCTCTGCGATGACCAGACCGTAGACACGGCGCTTCACGCGCTGGCATAATGTCCGGCGTGGGGGGAACCGAGGTGTGATCTCGGGTGGAGGTTCTCTCGCTTGGTACCATAATTGCGGCTATGGTACGGAATAAGAGCGCGTGGAACTCCGCCATTTCTTTCTTCGAGCAAGTTATGGTTGCCAAGGAGACGGTGGAGCAAGTATCGCAGACAAGACGTGCCGGAGATCACAAAATGATCTCCGTCCTTCATAAGTGCAAGCCTGGTGTTGAGATATGTGGCCGTCTGTCGTCCTAGCAGAAGCAGGCTCAGGTGAGGGGTATACGCGCAGGCAGACAGGGGCAGCAAAAGAAACATTGGGGCTTCCACACGGAGGGGGCCATCTAGAAACCGTAGATGGCCTTGAAGTACCTGTGTTTTCCTTCCTAGAGTGTGCCTGGTTCCCGTCTCCTAAATCCCGAGATGGCGTGCGGTTTTAGTTGGTTCGACATGCCAGCAGGCGGCACCACTTCTGAAGGGATTTCCGCAAGAAAAAAAGGGTGATATTGGCACTATCCACACCATTTTACTGCCTGCGTTTACATTTGCCATTCTCAGGTTATTGCAGAATGACTGTATATTTGCGTTTCCAAAAAAATCCTATGTTAGAAATTTTAATAGATTAAGTTTTGAAACTTATTGTCCTAAGGCATTATTTTGAACACTAATATCGTGTCAGTTTATTTAATTTATTATATTCAAAGACCGTTCTAAAATATTCTGAGAATGATATTTCAAAATGTTTAATTTTCAGTCCCCCAATAGAAACTGTCGTCCTGCCAGCCTTCTAGTTGTGGTACTGTTTTAGATTGAAGCTAAATAAACAGTGGATCATTTCAAAAATACAGTTGCTTCGAAACTTGGATATTCCGGTATAAATAACGCTTGGCCCGAATATTAGTAATTGATTAAAGTAAACGAAGATGCTGACCCTCGCCCCTGAAATGACTTAATTGACACACCGACTGACACCGCAACGATAGCCAGTTACCGTTTGCTAATTCGAATTCCACGTTCCTATAGTTATGATTTGATTTTAATTTTTTTATGGCAGATGTAACATGTATTTTAGAGTTTAACCTGTCATTTCATAACTTCACATAGATGTTGATGTAGTAGCGTGTCAGCACACTAACAACTTCATTTTTATTCAGGCCCTAATATGTTAATAAATTTTTATATGTTGTGTTTAAAACTGGTTATATCCTCAACAGTTGTAATACTCTGACTTAGTTTCCTTTGAATTCAAATTAAATTTGTGTATAAAATAAATAGCTTTAATTAAATTAAACACCAATTCCATTATTTAACCGAAGGTGGTCCTGTATTGAGATAGATAACGACAAGAAAGAGGCGGCTGGTGGCAGACTATCTGCAGGAGCGTAACTTCGTGTACGAGGACCGAGACGGCGCCTTGAAACGGCGACCCATATCGTGCGGCGTTCCGCAGGGGTCTGTCCTTGGACCACTCCTGTGGAACGTGGGGTACGACTGGGTCCTTCGAGAGAGTCTCCCCTCCGGGCTGGGCGTAATCTGTTACGCCGATGACACGTTGGTCACAGACCGGGGGGCGAACTTTCAGGAGACGGCATGCCTGGCCACCAGGGGAGTCTCTCTGGTGGTCGGGCGCATCGAGGCGCTAAGCTTGTAGTTGGCTCTGGACAAGACGGAGGCCCTGCTCTTCCATGGGCTCCGTCGCGGGCCACCCCCGGCGCCTCCATAGTGGTTAACTCGGTCTTCGTACCGGTTCGGGCCCAGATGAAGTATCTGAGCCTGATCCTCGACGGTCGGTGGCTCTTAGACTAGCACTTCCGACAGCTTGCTCCCAAGCTGGTCGATACTGCCTCCGCCCTAGGGCGACTTTTGCCCAATCTGGGTGGAGCCAGTGTCACAACGCGAAGTCTCTTCACGGGTTTTGTCCGGTCGATGGCACTGTACGGCGCACCGGTGTGGGTGTCGGTTCTGACCGCCCAGAATAAGGCGCGCCTCTGGCGGCTTCAGAGGGTATTAGCAGTCAGAGCCATACGCGGATACCGCGCGGTGTCGACCAAAGTGGCGTGCGTCTTGGCCGGTACACCCTCGTGGAATTTGGAGGTAGAAGTGCTTGCCGAAGTTTATCGACGTTTGGCTGAATTCCGGGCGGAGAGTGGCGTTCGCCCTCCGCCCGAAGAGGTACGCGAGTGGCGTTATGGCTCGTTGGTCTTCGTGGCTGGAGGCTCCACGTGCTGGCTTCACCACCGTGGAGGCTCTCCAGCCGGTTATCCTCGAGTGGGCAGGGCGGCAGCACGGGACCCTTTCCTTCCGACTGACGCAGGTGCTTTCCGGGCACGGTTGCTTCGTAAAGTACCTGCACTCGTTCGCCAGGAGGGAATTGAGTCCCGCCTGCCACCACTGCGACTGCAGTGAGGACTCGGCCCAGCACACGCTGGCGGTGTGCCCCGCTTGGGCGCCGCAGCGTCGGGTCCTCACTGCAGTCATCGGAGGAGATCTCTCGCTGCCGGCCGTCGTACGCTCCATGGCCGGCGGCGAGAGCATTTTTACCGCGGTCGCGACCTTCTGCGAGGAAGTCATCTCGCAGAAGGAGGCGGTGGAGAGGGCCCGGGAGGACGATCTCCACTCGTTCCCGATCCGCCGCCGGTGAACCGGGCGGCGGAGGCACGCCTGCCAGCGCCTCATGCCGCCCTGAGTGTGGCCGCGGATGGGCGGGACGGGTTTCCACCCCCATCCGCTTCATAGGCCAGCCGCGAGGGGGCGACGTAGCGCGTGTACGTCGCCTAAATTGAGAGTTTTTTTACCATCAGATGGTGTCAGTGCGGGCAAGCGCTGGGAGGGGTCCGGATGGCGTAAGGAAGCGGTTCCTGGATCTCTCCCGTGTCAGGCGTAGAGTGGCACACTGTGGTGGTTTAGTGGGTAGTCTGGCGAGTCAGTCAGGAGTCCCACACGAAGCGAACCACGTAAAAAAAAATGGTTTCAGTGGTCGCCACACCGCTTCCTACTGCGCCAAGTGTTGTGTGTTCAAATCCTACATGTGATCCATAAATTGTTGTTCTAAATCTGGGTGTACTTTGTGTTCGTTTCATGTATGTAAAGATAAAAAGATGAAAGTCATGTAAAGATCCCGGCTACACAGGAATTTACATTCCTAAAGCGGGAGTTGTCTTTTTAAAATCTAAAAAAGAAACTATTAAGAATTATTAGCTTAGCTCTAAAAATTATGACTGACATAATACATAGGTACATTGATACAACGAACTTGTGGCTTACAGCGAATAATGACAATTTGTAAGCAACTTTAACACACCCAACATCCTATAATTGACTGTTCAAAAGGCTAAACTTTGAACAAAACAGATCAAAGCTTACAAATACAAATTGTTTCCATAAATGATTCAATTTTCAAAATTCAATTAAGATATTCTGGAATAACTTTAAAGTTTTGTATTATTGTTATTGGTATAGCTTGGAAAACAATATATTATTTCCCTTAATCATCTTTTACACAACCAAAACCAAAAAAAAAACTCCTTTATGGCGAATTGTATCAAAATTAAATCATATGAGCCGCAGGAGAATTGGATTAAGAAGTAAGCAACCTATTGTTGCAAAACGATAAATTTTCTATTTTGAGCTGGTAAGCTCTAGGATCGCAATGTTTTACACTGGCTTGCTCGCACTTCCCCGGGTTAACTCTAGCTCTTCTATTGTTTTCTGACTGTACCTTCTTTTTTCAATCCACGTCCGCTGAAAGGCTTTCGCTTACAGTTTAATGTTCTTAAGTCGGACGCGCGGCTTGCAAGCCCCCGAGTAATAAAATTATACGAAGTTTTATATTTGGATGGGTAATATTTACAGCTGTGTGTGGGTTCGCGAGCTTGCGGCTATGGAGTGGACTGTGTTCAAAGCTTGAAGTATTATTTGAGTACAATTCTAAAATATTTTTTTAGAACTTTTCTTTTTTATGAAAAAGAAGTAATGGATGTATCATTCAATTACTTTTGGAATTATTATTTATTTGTTTTATTTTACTTATCTTTGTTTTTCACGAGCTAGCCTATCACGGCAAATAAAATAACGGTAAAAGAAACCGTGAAAAAAGTGTTCTCTTCACTCCCATGCTTTTCTTTTATCCCTTATAGACACGGTTATTGAATATAACATTGGTGGAAATGTAACATAGGTACATGCATAACGAGAGCCTATTTGTAGCGCTGTACGCTTACTACGCCGCTGTGGTGGGTACACTCCAACAGTAGCACTACTATGTTTACCTACTGTAAAAAATCTGAAATCATATAAGTGCAATACTCCAAAAAATACTACTAATACAAATTCAAGCTGACAGAAAGAAGATACATAGTCTTCAGCTTTAGGGTAACTCTTCAAAAGCTATATAAGTACCTCACTTTATACCGTGGGAGAGACACGTTTCGGTATGAATGGGACGGCTCGGAGTGATACAACGACCTCATAGAAAACCGATGTGAAACAGCACGTGCACTGTGTTTGAACCGAGTGAAAGAAGTTACCAGATGTATATGATCCAACTTCTACCCCCATCCCTCTCTTCATGCCCCAAAGGGCGGCAACACATTTGTGACGCCTCTAGTGATGCGGGTGTCCATGGGCAGTGGTAATCGCTTACCTTCAGGCCCGTTTACTACTTAAGTACCTTCCTAAGTTTTCTGCTTTTTAATGAACATTGCAATCCGGCCCGGTTTTGATCGGCAGTTTTTGAAATTTTCGGATTTCGCCTACTGAAGTATGCATGATGATCTTTTACTAAAAATAATTTAAATCTATTGACATAGAATTCGACTTTGACAAATACGAGATTTTTATTAATGTAAACACAGACAGACTCTCTACTACACAAATATTTATTTCTTTGGCACATAACAATAAACTTTAGAGAAAATGTCTCTTCGATTTCTCGAGACGAAATTAAAAATTTTTGTGACTTTTCGGTTCGTGTACTTAAAATTAGTATCTATTCGGTTGCTATTATTATTTGTTATTATCTTATTGCACCTTATTTAATACATGCACTTCAGTCATCAGCAATATGCCTGCGTTGCTGCATCTACGGAAAGCCTCAAACGGTGTGAATACCAAAAATTTGTAGGTAATTACAGTTAGTAGTTAGTTAATAAACATTTTTTAAAATTTTGTGTCAAGACGTGAGGCCCATTACGTTCAAGTACTCGTGCTGTATGTAAACAACTAGCTGGCAAATTAACGACGCTTTTCGTGACCAGAAGTCCGGCTTTTTTTATTGCTTTTCAACGTTATTATGATCGTAGTGTTCAAGGCTAAGCCGCTGCACCGATTTGAATGAAATTTGGCAAAGAAAGACTTTGACAATACCGTAACTATACCGCGATAACCGATATATAAATATTTATAAACGCGGAAGATGCCGCAAAAATTGGTATTTATATTTTAAAAAAGAATGCTCGCTAATAATTCAAAATATATAATCTATATATAATTATTTTCCAAAGCTTGCCTAGGGTAATTAAAAAGCTACTGAGAGATATTTGATTTAAAAATTCAGTAACCAAATCATGTGAACTAATAAATTAAAAACAATTGACCAGAATTAAGCAGCATACATCAAATTCAATTAACAGATCAGTTAATAGAATATGGACTATCATAACATGACCTGTGCAATATGAAACGTTATTTGTATATCCACATAGTTCCACGATGTCAAATGGTCCTTTTTACACTGGCTATTGATATTCCGTGCATTGTGAATAAACCATGAGTTGTTTTCAATTTAGCGTAAAAGCGTTTCGTCATAAAGCTGGTCCAGTCTCATAATTAACATTTTATGTTTGTGCGACAATGTGTATGTATGTGGGTAAGTGCATCAAAGTTTTCTCTTTAGTGCCAACTCTATTATTCCAAATCCGTGTGTTGTATATCTTTTATATCCACCTATGATATTAACTTTACAGAAATTTTGTTTTCCAGAAATGGGAGATAATTATACTAAAGTCTCGTGAATATTATTTAGTGATATTTCTTGCTTATTTCAAATGCGAATGGATATGACACTTTAAAGTATAAATGATGGATTTCGAAAGATGTTTATTTTATATTATCATTATTTATTATTTAATTTAGATTCTTACTGTTTATTCCAGCTAAAACTACACAAAACGTTTCCATTAACTACATTATACACCCAAATTCAATCTTTATCAACTACAGTGTAAAGAACTTTTTTTGACCCTATGTGGCTTATGAGGCCGTACGTTACCAATTATAGAACAAAATAAAACTGTCAATATTTTGTGACGGGATTTGAGGTTTATTTAAACTTCATTTTGAGATGTACTACGACACTGTACTTTACCAAAGAGTTTACTGAAATATATAGGCATTTTTCAATACTACAAGAATATAGGCTGTATTACTATGCCCGATAAATAAGTTGGTTTCTTTTATTAGTATATAAGTATTAACCTATGTAATTAATTACACAAACACAAAATACACCATTTCTATTTACAAAGAATAAAATATTGCAGAAAGTTACAATACTTTGGTAGTTTTTCAAATTCAATGTTCAAAGCATTTTATAAAATGTTAAAGCTCAATTTATCGGAAGCAGTCGAACGTTTGTGCCGATTAAACGTGGTCGTAACGCGACCAGAACAAATGTTAAGTTATCACTTACTATAGCCAGCCGTCTAAATCCTTATTCGAAAAGGTAGCTGAAAGGCTTCATTCTTTTCACTGAATAGCTTTGGATAAAAGTGGAAAGTCTTGGAAACCTCTTTGATTTAATATGAGAAAATGTACGTAGAGTTTTATATATTCAGAGTTCATAGTTTTGTACAAGTAATTACTTATGATTTTGGAAGAATAGTAAGATTTGTTTGTATTAGGGTGGTTTCCACAGTACAGGTTTTACCTAAATCAGACGCTACATGTGTGAGAAATTTGAGGATATCATTATTCTTTTACTCAATCCGCCACAATTGCAATTCTAATATTATGTAATTTTTAATACTGGCTATATTAGCGCGTTAATCACACTGTGTATAATCACATTACCCACTAACTATATATATATATATACTATAATACGTCTTTGTATTACGTGTTCATGAAATAATTTAATTAGATTACGACCAAGAAGATATTTACTTCTAAAATTGATAAAAAATCCACAATGCCTCGGTCACAAGTGGTAGCGTACATGTGCTCGAGTTCTCGATCATGATTACCGAGTCGGAGCAAATATTTGAATGATCTATAAATATTTCTTTCGGAGTTTGGGTGTTTTCTATGTATATATATATATGCATGTATTTTGAAAACTATACTTTAAATTTAAGTATACATATAAATCATTAATAATTGTTTGGTAACCATAGTAGTACGAGCTCTGCTTAGTTTGGGACTAGATGGCGTTGTGTGTCAGTTTTCCGAAAGTATTATCATAGAACAAACTCAACTTTGTGCATTAAAAAACTCTTTCTTTACCAACATTTTAAAGTTCAACTGAAATAATGTCGTTATTTGTCATTTAGATTTGGAAAGATACCAAGTACAAAACTATTAGAAAATTCAGTAGTCGCACATCCGCTGTCGTCGGTAACTGTGGGGTTGAAAACTTTGAATCTCGCCGTAAACGATCTTCGGAAAGTTGTGGTAGCTTTGGGAAATCTAGTCGATAAGTCAGTGGATATTTCAATTCTATTGTATTGGTATTGGACACGTTATTAAAGCTTTGCATTGAAACTTTAAAAATGCCCAGCTGACGGTAAAAGACTTGCTCTATTAAGGCCCTTGTAAGGGAGAGAAATATTATAAAACTGGCGAAATATAAGAATCTAATACGCATCTGTTTATCACTTTAGGGATGTAGGTGTGAATATTTTGAGTTGTATTGTATTCTATGTCAATATTTGGGGAACATTTTTTTGTGTTTAATGCAAAAGGACTCTTACGGTTCAATTTTAGCCTTTCTGTAATTATTAAAGTAAAATATTTTCGATGAATTTCCTTAGTGTCCGTAAGTACCTTAAATCAGTCCTGGTCATAGAAACTGAGCAGAATAATTTATATTGGTATCATGAACTCATTACTGATAAATAATTGGGCGGTAGAAAATAACATGTTTTAATATGGATGAAAGCATCCTGGCAAGGTATACCCTTCACTGATAATATTTTACTGATCATTATATTATACATATACTAGTGAAATAACATCAAGAGACATCAAAACAGAGATGTATCGAGTGTTTGTAATGTTTATACATAAGCAGTTGAATCAAAGATTTAAATACAAAGAAGGTTTCACACAAGTTTAGTATTATAGAGTAAACTTTATAAATCATTAACGTAAATACTAAAACAAAATATTCTGAAATCATATTATGTTAAATTGAGCCTGATAATATTAAAATCACTCTCATTTATTATTTTTTCACCCTTTTATACCTATTCATTACCTAAAACAGCGCATTTTCTTGGAAATAAAATTGTTTCTCTAAAACCATTTAAGTAAAACGAAACTTTAAAATGGAGCAAACAATTTTGGGATCGAACCCAATCTGGACAGAAGTTGGAGCTTAGCAAGTTTGTGCCGATCTCCGACTTCCGGGTCGGTGAAATGGTGGTGTCGATACGATTAAGGTGAGAGTGGACGATAATGTATTATGGTCTTGATATGTTGATAAGACTGCAAATATAAATAAAGCAACTATTCTACTGAAACTCATTATTTAAGTTTCTGTTTTATTATAACCTTTAATTAAAATGAGGAAAATATAAAAAATATTTATGCTAGAATAAATAGATGATACGATGACATAAAAGTTGTGTGTGCACAAAATGATTACTTAAGAACAGCTTAGTATTAGAAATAAACTCATTATTGAACAATTATTAATATAAATTTATTTATCTAAAAACGGGATGATTTAGTTAAATCATTTGAGTTAAAGTGAACCATTGATTTTACCGGACTATGGCGGAATAATAGTTTTGGTAGGGTATTTCTGGATATCTATTTATGTTCTACCTTAGTAAACTGCTATACCAAGTTTAAGAAATGAGGTACAAATTGTTGCGTAATAATGGCCGGGGTGGCATAGTTTATATAAAATTTATCAAAATTTATCAAAATTTTACTATACTAATCAGCTAGACAACCACTTAAATCAGCGCGTAATATATAAAAAAAAAACTCTTGTCTATTATACAATTACGTTTCCAGTAGTACTTCCCATACTTTTATTGTATGAACAATTTACTGCTACTTACAATAACGTCATAAATTGTTAACGCATTTGCATAATCTATGTGAGTTTTCGCGAGGAAGCTTAAGTACTTAAAAGGGGTTTGGTATAAAGCTATTATAAACAAAAGAAAAGGTTGACGACCTGCAGAATTATGGTTATCATAAGGGGATGTGAACAAAATTTATGGTTTGGTTAAATTTATTTTATTGTAACAAGGACATAGTTTTCGATGTTTTGAAATACATCAAATATCCTAACAGATTCAAGCAATGGTGAGTATAAAAGTTAGAACTGTTTAGTAACCAGATTTCACAATTTAGTGTACAACATGAAATTGTGTTCATATTATTTGAAATGATAAATAAATATTTCTGACATCTAATACATAAAGCCATCCAGTTCCAAACTAAGCAGAGCTTGTATTATGAGTACTAAGCAACTGATATAAATACATATAAACTTTTTTTGAAAATATATATATCTATGTATACAAAAAAATGACGTGTTAGTTTATATATAGGACTAGGACTAGGACGGATGAATCAATTCGGCTGAAAAATGGTGGGGAGGTAGTTAAGTTTTTTTTCACTGTATAGTGTTTTTTTTTACTTAGCGCCGCGGCGTTGTCAGCCGTTGTTATTATACCGCGGGTAACAATGCGTTAACAACGTTTGCAGATCCACTTGGATTACAATTTCAACCAAATCTTTCTATGAAGGCTAATCATCATAAACACATAAAGAGCCTTAGAAAGTACGATAAGCGGTTCCGGCTACCATATGTATATTTTAAGAAATCATGAGTTGCAGCTCTGAACAGCCTGACGAGTCTTTCTACAGACTTTCTATATCATTATGCATATATTTGTTGGCAGTCGCTCTGCGTAAAAAAATTAAGTTCCGCCATATCGTAGTAGACTTCAATTATAAGTAATTTAAATCTGACCAAGCATTATTTGGGAAACAATATTATTAAAAACAAACCCTATGTCAATATCTGTCATCTTTATTAAATTCAGTGTCTTTTTAAATAAAAAATAAGTATGTATGTGTATATATAAGTATANAATATACGTAAGCACCATTAAAGTTCTTTGTTTTTTAGCAAAAATTTTTCGCAGTCGGGTAAAAAGGCTTAGAGGAATATTTATAAAAAATAAACTATATAAGTGTAGGTCACCCTTATCATTTAGGGGTATGAAAACTCAGACCTGCCCGAATGCACACAAAATTTTACAAAAATCGGTCTATCGGTCTAGCCGTTTCCGAGGACTTTGACTTCACTTTGTTTAAGTTTAGACTAGTCTTTGAAAAGCCTCCGTAAAGGCCGGTTATCGCGGTGATTCTTCAAACTGATTTAACTTTTTTATTTAAGAACCGATTGAAATGAAACTAACAATAAATGTTAAGTGAAGTAAACTGCAACGCTTTAGTGTAAGTGCCTTCTAATTAGTTAGCCGTTTCTGAGATTCACATGCACAAACGTACGACAAACAAAAATTCTAAAAATCATTGTTCTGCGTTCATAAAGTTTTATATATAAAATATAAGCAGTATATAAGAAAGGTTATTATAGAGGGCTGTAATAGTTTTTTATATATATTCCGTGCACAGACAGATTTGTATTGATGGTTTTATTTTTAAATCATTCAAAGTTCCACAATGAGCACGTGATACCCATACATATTTTTCGTGGTTCGTGAATGCCAATAGTGAGTCACAAAAATCAAAACTATTGAAGTAAATTTTGTATAAACATAGACGTATTTCATGTACCGGACATCCGTCTCACCAACGCGAATGGGACGTTCAAAATACGAGCATTCTACTTGCCAGTTCTAAAAACTACGAATAAAATGTAAACAAAGTTGAAAGAACTTAGTTTTATTACTTATGTTGTTATTTTATTGCGAGTTTCTGTATACTTTAGAAAGAGATGTTCTTTGCGATATACATTTCACTGTTTTGATATACATTTCCTAAAACAAATGTTTTTATAAACCAATGTAATGGAGTTCTTTAAGTCACTACGAAACAGTGCGACATCCCTTGATAATGTAAGTTTGAATAGAGGTTTGTTATTGAATTATTAAGTATATTATCGCATTATGTAACTAATTTCATTTTGGTCCTTTAGTTTTTGAGTATAACAAGTTTTTTCTACACCACTATGATGGAAGGAGGGTTATGTTTTCGAGTGCATGGACGTACGTAGCATACCTACATTACTTTTGGCACGCCGTGGCTTACCGTATTTTAATGTGTGTATGTAGGTATGTATATTTCTTTGGCATGCCTTGCCTTGTCGTATTTTTATGTGAGTGATCTCAATAGATTCGTATTAGTCTTGAGAGTGACACTGGGTAAATCAAAATAAAAAAGTAAATAAAAAAAGAATACGCAGTCGGGTATTTTGTTGTAAATAATTCGTTACTTGTTTAAAGACTTACTCCCAATGAGTAAGTCTTGTGACACGGGGGACTTTACAATCACACATGAAATGGACTTAAGGAACACCCAGACTCAAGACGGAAACAGAATCCAGATTTTTTTCTGGATTCTGTTTCATGTAAAGTGTTGTCCGATGTGGGGTTTGAACATATAGCACTCAGCGTTGTATGTAAAACGGCGTGGCTACAACTGTACCATGTGTAGTCAAGTACAAGTAATAAAAATATTGAATTAGTGGAAGTATGGACTAGATAATTTGTAGAATATAAATTTTACAGAGGCACTGTTAAAAATACCTGTTAATAAAAATCACATATTTTTTATTATTATTGGTTATCTTGACAGAAGTAGGTATATGAGATCCTGGCTTGTGATATCTATGGCTTAATTACACTCCACAAGACATCTATATAATACATTTTCTCTTGCCCTCCTTTACCTTTACCAAAAAGCTTGTTATAAAACTTTAAAGAACTTTCCTTTTCAAATTGCAAATTACCTATTTCAAAATTCTGAAAATAGGCTTGGCTTCTGGGAATATCAGCAATAAACTCGATAAGAAAACTTGACGTTTTCATCGACTGTCGATATCCGTTGCACGTTTATCGATTCTTATTAGATATTCATAGGAACACCGTGATCGGAATCTCATAAATAAACTGAAAGGATTTTACGTTGAAGAAACGTTGCAATCAGGGCGTTCATAACACGCTAGAATTAATATTTCATTACTCTTCAACGTTTTAAATGACAGTACTGAAAAAAAAATGTGAGGTTTTATCACGAAAAGATTATAATCAAGTACATTATACCTTTTTTTATACTCTCGATTATCGGCACTAGATGTGACTTGTTTAAATACATTATAGAATTAAAGTCACTTACACCTGTAAATTTTGAATCAGTTATTCAAATATTGCTGTGTTGAAAATCATTTCCTTGCAAAGTATTAGTTTTGTATTTTTACAAAATATAAAAAATCAAAACATATGTTATATTAGAAACTTAATCAGATTTATTAAACACCACTCGATACCACCTATTAGAGAGACGCCATTAGTATATCTGAATATTAAAAAAAAAATACTGTAGTGAGTAATACTGAACCCGCCCCACTCTGATATTCCACCCATGTCTTCTGAAGTTTGCCTTTAACTCCTTTTAATATGACACTAAACTGGGTATAATCCGCACTTTAGGGGTTCACGATATTGCCAATAAAAACTGAAACAGCGCATAAAGTTTTTGCGGTTGTTTCAGACAATTTTCAGTCATTCCTATAACTTTATGAATCGTTTGATAATGAAGAGAATATTGCTTCATTATGCTGTAAAATAATTTGTAAGAAACATTTTTAAACGCCTAATTTGTATTCTGAGAAAAAGATGATAATTCTCTTTCAGTTCGTTCTTAATTAGCGAAATCAGACGTATTGAATTTGTTTAAGCTGTAAAAAATGAGGGATGTAATAATATTATAATAAAGTTTTATTAAAAGTAGGTAATTTTTGAGGTAACTGTGTATATGTTAAGGTTACTATAGTCTTAAACTACCACTTACATCAGTTTGTATTTATATATTTTTTAATCTACTTTACCAAAGTAAATCTTAAATAGCTGTACTGATTGAACATAGATTGTAGTGCCAGTCCCATCGGATTATGAGAGAAAGGAAACAGAGAATGCATGTATGTTTGCGCACATACTTGTGCACTATTATATATCCTGCGTAGTTAGCTAGATCCCGCTAAGACTGCGCTGCACTGTGGCCGTAATCGGTTAGGAGAACATCATCATTGTGCTAGTATACAAAGTATACAAATACAGCTACGGATACATGGTTATTTTCCTTAATTGCTCCAATAGTCAGCATTGGAGCAATTAAGGAAAATAACTGTTTGTCAAAACTAGTCAAATTACAAACACGACAAAGAAAATTAAAAAACAAATAGTTTTCCTGCTGAATAAAAAGTTCAGACTTTAATATGCAACAACTCTATAGAGAATATTCAGTAAACTACATTCACTACACGGCAACTTGTTTGCTCTTTTGAGCGCTTCGAAAATTGCCTACCCAGATTTTATGCAGAGTTGAAAAACGTGCATGCTTTTTTGTAGATTTTTTCTATTCGTACATTGTTCACGGTGCCCTGAACAATCAAAAGTTGCTTTTCATTTAACTTATCAGCTTCCAAACAATGCGGGTATCGAAAAACGCGGAAAGGGTAAAATTGGTTTATACCTTTGTCTCGTTGCTTTAAGCCTCGGTAAGAATCGGATTTTATGTTAGCAGGTACACATTTGTTTTATGATTTCCCTATATTGTTTAGTGCCTGTAAAATGTATTTTAAGGAGCACAATGAAATCAGTTCTTGATAACTCTAGGTATTGCTTTCTGAGGCATAGGTATATTAAGTGTCATCTCATATAGGTATGTAAAATGTGGAATTTCGAAAGACATAAAAATGCAAAGGCACAAATAGGTACTCGTTATATCTGTTTGATGTATTTTGAATTTTTATATAAGACATAAATAGGTATAGAAATTGCATAGCATAAACTTTTTGTGATTATTTTACAAGGAAAGGCACATTAAATTAGTAAACGTCTACTAAAAGCGGACCTGTCATTTAAAGTAAGTTCTAATAGGCTAACCATTGGTTAATCATGAAGGCTGAACTATAGAAATATGTAGTGAATACACACACACAGTTAATAATGTAATTGAATGTTGCAAACGCAGGAGCAGACTCCACAAAAGCAGCTTGTGAATTTTCATGAGGTTCCTTGAAGTTTAACCCTCGTTTATAATCATAAAAAATCATAACAAGAAAACGAGACGTCTATTATTACAAACAAAAGTAAAATGACAGATAATCATGAAACATATTCAAAAAAAAAACTACACATGGGTGGCCAGTTATTCTCACAAAGAAGGTTTGTGCTGAAATTAGCCGTCAATTCAAAATAGTTTCATGAACGAAGTGATTGTATTTATTCTGTGGCTATCAATTTTCGGAACAATCTAGGTACATTGAAAACTTGAAAAAGTCTATCACAAAAAAAGTAAATACTATTAACTTTATTACACACCAGATAATTACAAAGGGGCCCATTGCTTGGAGGCAATGTCTTACAGGCAATCATGGGATGAAAAGAAAATTTGATTAGGTGTAAACATAAAAAAAGATAGAAAGAAAAATAAGGAAAAATTAAAGTATGATGTTCTTCATGTAGTGTTAGTAATACATACCGGATTGTTAAATAAATACAAATAAAGTAATGATTAAAAGAAGTTTAAAAACTTGACTACGAAATAGTAAAATTTAAATAGCCTAAGTCACCGGGTCATTATTACGAACCTTTTGACACTTCGGTCAATCGGTTCAGTAGTTTAGAAGCTACGGTGGAAACCTTCTTTTTGACTCTGCTGTAGTCGGATAAATAAACGAGACGCTATTAGAATCGCAATCATTTTAATTTCAAATTACTCTTTAAGTAAATTACATAATAGGCTAAGGGAACGATAATAGAATCATTCGGATCAGAATATATTTTAGTCCTTAAAACTGTTGTCATTAATTTTCAAGGAAGTAATTTCGCCCATCCGGCTGAATACTACCGCAATTTCCTCGTATACCCATCTTGCCTTTACATCGCAATGTCGTTATAAACTTAAATGCTGACTAGAGAACTTGGTTATATTATTAAAACAATTTTAAACAAGATGAATGAATCATAAATAGTATGTTAAATTTATTTGCCAAACTGTTCATGATTTAGTCTTTGACTTTATGAATTTTAATTATACTGGTCTGCTATTTTCATTTACAAATATTTAAGATCATGTTCTGCGTCTTAATATTTAGATGTTAAGGTATACATAATTATCTATTTACATTATTTCGTAGAACATATTTTAGAACAAAACATTATTACTCCTTCAGATGGATCTAAATTCAAGGAAACTAAATTAGTTCAATACTGACTGTTCTAAAACACTTCTACGTTCATAAATGTTACATTCATTAGGAAAATACACATCACTACGCTATTTCATTTCCAGGCCAGCATCATTATTATTCATTATTATACAAAATTCAAACATCAAAGCAACCATGAACTCTCAATATGTACCATCCGATCTATTTGATAGTCGACTGTCAAAGGATCTAGCAGGTGAATTGAATCAGTCTCTATACCCTAAAGGGTACCGAACACTTACAACTTCGTTCCCGAATAATGGACACGAAACCGCACGTTATGAACTTCCACTTCATATAGCAAAATGGCCGCCCAAAATTCCATTTACTAATTCAAATAAGGAACAATTTCAATATGTGACGTAGAAATTAAAAACAGTAAAAGCAGTTGAGATTATAAATGCACTATTGCCTGGACCAATTACAAACGCAAGAATTCCACAGCGAATATCGTATAACTAGAATAGTATAAAAATGTTTTAATTAGCAACTTGCAATTATTATACTAATACTAAATTAATAATTGTAGTAAGTCTGCTGGAGATGCCGGAAATAATCCCTAAGTAGGCAAATGATCTAGGTACTATTATAACTATTAGCTACTAAAATTCTCATTTAAATCGTTGAGCTGCACCACATACTTCCTGGATTTTACAAGTATTACTTTATTCGCAGTTACATTTATACAGGAACTAGCGACCAGGCCCGGCTTTGCATGGAAGTCTTTGAAAGAAATACATAAAAGGTAATTAGTTAGTGCTTATTTGTTTATTAAAAATAGTACAATTATTCTATGAATGTGACGCGTTCATCTATTAATTAGCATAATGACAAGATATTATGATAGACTACTAAATAAAACACGAATCCCAGTAAAACTACCCGAAAAACTTGGTTTTTTATCTACTATAGGAGTATACTTCGTCGTTGGAGATATAATGACTTAACAAACTTTGTGGCTACAAATTTTTCCGAAGTAATTTTGGGTAAATGGAGACGATAAAATCTTTTGTATTAGCATTACTTGGTTTAGTTAAGAATGGTACCTATAAATAATATAATGTGGAAGATTATCTTAAAGAATTCTAACGTTGCTGGTATTTTATAATACGGGAATATAACTAGCTAGTTGCGGCATATACACAGTGGCAGTTAAGCCTGTGTATCTATACAATTAATGAAATCGGATTAAGGAATTACAAAATTGCAATTTTTAATTGTTACTTATACGTCAAAGTAAAATAAAATGTGTTAAAAATTTAATTCAAATATTTAACATAAATGAAAACAAGCTATTTTATGTTTTAGATAAATAATCAATAGAAATAAAAACGTTATTAAAATCTTGTTTTGACAGATTTTACTAAAGTTTTATTTTACTCCCGTGGGAGAGCCACGCTTCGGCATGCATGGGCCGGCTCGACCGGCCTCACAGAAAACCGGTGTGTAATAGCGCCTGCGCTGTGTTTCATCGAGTGAGTAAGGATACCGGAGGCCCAAAATCCAACCCTTCCCCTCATCCCACTCCCCATTCCCCAAGGCCAGCATCGCACTTGTGACGCCTCGGTGTGACGGGTGTCCATGGGCGGCGCTAATCGCTTTCCATCAGGCGATAAATTTGCTCGTGTGCCCCCTGTCCCATAAAAATAAAATAAAAGTAATAATAATAAAATCAACGAATTAAATAGTGGATGAATCAAGATGATCGAGACCGGGATTTTTGGTCCTTCTTAGGGGAAGCCTTTGTTCAGCTGAGGATGACGATAAGTAGATAGAAATAGTACAACAGTTTTAACCTCAAGTTCACAAAACTATCAAGGTCTTAAAAAGATAAACTAATCCAGTACAGGTAATGTACTTCTATTTCCGTTCAAACGAACTGACAGTTATAACTATTATCACCAACATTTGCCACAGCTCCGCCCCAGTGTATGTCGAAAATCTCTGAAGAAAGTAATCTAAGTATTATTTTAACTGCCTCTGTAGCACGAAATTTACAAAAAAAAAGTATTTTGGTATTCATATAAGTTATGTAGTACCCATAATTAATACAAGCTCCGCTTAGTTTGGGACTAGATGGCCTTGTGTGTTAATTTTCATGTAGATTTTTTATTTTTTTTATTCTGATGTTTACTAGAAGAAAAAGGTGTTTTACTTCATTCTGTAAAGCTTCATATTAACCCTATTTAATAGTTTTAAAAGAAAAGGTATATATATATATATATTAGCAGGATAGGATTTCTAAGCATATGGACCAGAACAAAATTTTGAAACAAGGATCATGTATGAAAATCTTTGCCACTAGGATATTTAAATACTCCTTATACCCCTGAGTATTTGGTACAATACTTACTCGAAGTGGTACAAAAGGGTAAGCGTGATGGATGTTTCGTTTACCGCTAGAAACGTATTGAGACTAACCCTTCCAAATACGTTAACATGATTGCGTAATAGTGTAGCGGTACCTCACTGGGGTTAGGGATGGTGTTGGAAGACTTACAGAATATTTATCCCTTGTCTATGCCTTGTTTATGACTGTGTTTAGAATCTGGGGCCTTTAAAATTTATTACAGAGTGAAATAGTTTTAATATTGTCCTTTTAAGAACCAGTGGACTATGTCGATGGTCGTACCAGCCAGCACGGATAGTTTTCTATTTTTGAAATTGTAAAAGATTACGTAGATGTAAATCTGACTGGGTGCTCATAGCCCAGTTGTACTCGGTGATTGGAAACAATCGAATGGAGCGAACGACAGCCGGCAACGAGAAATCTCCTCCGATGACTGCAGTGAGGGCCCGACGCTGTGGCGCCCAAGTGGGGCACACCGCCAGCGTGTGCTAGGCCGGGTCCTCACTGCAGTCGCAGTGGTGGCAGGTGGGACTCAATTCCCTCCGCGCGACCGAGAGCAGGTACTTTCCGAAGCAACCGTGCCCGGAAAGCACCTGCGTCATTCGGAAGGAAAGGGTCCCGTGCTGCCGCCCTGCCCACTCGAGGATGACCGGCTGAAGGGCCTCCTCTATGGCGAAGCCAGCACGTGGAGTCTCCAGCCACTAAGACCAACGAGCCATCGTGGCTCGACGGGCTGCTTCACGCCACTCGCGTACCTCTTCGGGCGGAGGGCGCATGCCACTCTCCGCCCGGAATTCAGCCACCCGTCGATAAACTTCGGCGAGCACTTCCGCCTCCAAATCCTACGGGGGTGTATCGGCCACGGTCAGAGCCAACACCCACACCGGTGCGCCGTACAGCGCCATCGTCCGGACAACCCCCGTGAAGTGGCTTCTCGTTGCGACACTGGCTCCACTCAGATTGGGCAAAAGTCGCCCTAGGGCGGAGGCAGTGTCGACTAGCTTGGGAGCAAGCTGTCGGAAGTGCTCATCGAAGAGCCACGTACCGTCGAGGATCAGGCCCAGATATTTCATCTGGGCCCGAACCGGCACGAGGACCGTGTTCACTACTATGGAGGCGCCGGGGGGCGGCCCACGACGTGGCCCATGGAAGATCAGGGCCTCCGTCTTGTCCAGGGCCACCCGCAAGCCCAGCGCCTCGATGCGCCCGACCACCAGAGAGACACCCCTGGTGGCCAGACATGCCGCCTCCTGGAAGTTCGCCCCCCGGGCTGTGACCAACGTGTCATCGGCGTAAAAGGTTACACCCAGCCCGGGGGGGAGACGCTCTCGAAGGAACCTGTCGTACCCCACGTTCCACAGGAGTGGTCCTAGGACAGACCCCTGCGGAACGCCGCACGACATGGGTCGCCGTCTCAAGGCGCCCTCTCGATCCTCGTACACGACGGCACGCTCCTCCAAATAGTCTACCACCAGCCCCCTCAGGTACTCTGGCAACCCATCTGGTACTGGAGAGCTTGAAACAAGCTCTATAACAACCCATCTTGGCAGCGTGGTAGTAGGTTAAAACCTCCATTCTAAGAGGGCTTATGTTCAGGAATGGACTGTTAAAGACTGTTGATGTGATGATGTCATGATAAGAACTATTATGTGAAAACGACGATTTAGTCTCATTCAGATCCGGGAGGTTTACCAATGTTATGTTCCATTTTTTACTACAAATAAGCTTATTTTATACAATATAGACAAATTCATCAAATACAGCCGCGTGTGTTGTAGATGTTTTTTTTAATTGGTAACAATATGAATAAAATCGCTCAATTTCACTATTAAATAAAGTCCTCCGTCGCGTCTATCAATCTGTCTGCTGGCAATAATCTCAAAGCTACTGCACGGATTTTTATGCGGTTTTTACCAATACATAGAGTAATTCTTAAGGAAGGTCTTCGTATATAATTTGGTTAATTTTTGAGTACGTTGGCTAAAACATAACGATATTTGTTGAAAACGTCAGTTAAATTTATGCCATACACTCAGAGCAACATAGGCTATATTTTCCGTAAAGAACCCGTGCGAAGCCGGTGTGGGATGCTAGTATAACTATAAAAACGGTTTTACAATATATTTGATACCGTATAAGATTTATACGGGTGAAATTTTATTAGAAGAAATAGTTTTTCATTTCAACAGAGATTCTGCGATGATCGTATAAGGCCATGAAAGGTAACTTAATATAGAGTTAAAATAAAGCATCGGATGTTTTCACTCAATAAGAGTTCATACCCTTCACATCTATTACTATATAAGAGTTAATTATTTTTTCACTAGAGGCCTAAAATAAAGAACGTGGCTATTTTAGATACTAAAAATATCCTTACACATCTTTTACACGGGAGTCTGATCCTAAACTACTCCAAAACTATTCATCCGATTTGTACGCTTTTTTTAAAAAGTGTATTTGACTGACGTACCTAAGATAGGATAGTTAACATTACGTTTAGACTCATAGGAGCCGATCATGATTTTTAAAGAGTGATGATTGTAAAGAGATGCAGACGAAGATGCGTGGATCAGCTCGAATAATATAGATAAATTATAATTTTTATATATGGATGTGGGGGTCGGCCTCCAGGGAAACAACTATTGGTTCAGAAATCTTCATTTTAATAATTTTAAATTTTCACTTACAATCATTGTGCACTGTTAGCATCACACCATTACAGATAAAAAACCAAAAAACCACTCGTTCATTTTAAATCTTAATTCAAAACTTTACATTCTACGCATCTCATTACTACTTGTTAGTATTTACGTTACTACTAATAATTTACTACAGAAAATAAAAAAGTGATATTAAAATTTTTACATATATTAACTTGACTCTTAATGTTTTATTTAATCATTTTAACTTTATCTTGTAGTCTTTTTTAAATATTAATACCATATCTATTTAAGATATGTTATTTCACTCTGGAGGAAACACTTATTGGATGAAAATGATATACAAATAATAATATTCGCCGGTGGTTATCCTGTGTGGTGGTTTACCATCCTTTACTGCCAATAAGTAATCAGTACCTGAATGACCAGTGTTTTTTTGGCGAATGTTCTAAAAACTCCCTGCAAACTAAAATTTATGCAAAGCTGTTTCCAAGACTTAGATTATATTCACAAGGATTGCTCGTTTAAATGTATTATTAAATATAATAAGATTCAGTAAAAGTATATGAAACAATAATTAAAGCATAGCTTATTTTACAACAACATTTGGTCCTGCACGGTCGATTTCCGCAAAATCCGAATCATGTTAATAGCACATAACACAAACATTCCAATATTTGCTAAGCCAACCAACTCAAAATCCACATTTAGCGAATAGTGGTACAAGCTGCTAGGCCACAAGAGGAATTTAGTATATATCGCCACAATATCGCTTCTGTATCGTATTGGTATTGCTGATTTGTATTTAATCCCGAACGAACCATTTAAAACGTTAAGCGATATCGAATGGCTAGGTATGTATGAGTTGATTCTATGTAATCCGTTTGTTAAGTATATACTGTTTGCCTGATTCGTAACAATAAATGAATAAATATTTCGGATACCTGACACACACCGCCATCTAGTCCCAAGCTAAGTAACTTAACAACTGATTTAAATACGTATCTACTTTTTTGTAAATTTATACACATTATATATAGAAAACATCCAAACATTTGGTCCGACCCGGGAATCGAACCTGAGACCTCAAGCACAGCAACCACATACACTACTATACTATGTAGTATTAAAAAAAAAATTGGAAGAATATTTTAGGATACCTTTCATGCAATTAAGAAAGCAGGAGAACTTAATTTTTTTCTTCATTCACGAATATCACGAATTCACGATAATAATATACAAAGGCGGGAGTAACAAACTATAGCACTGTAAAGCTAAAGTAGCCAAATATCATACTGCACGAAGTGACTGATCGCGACTGATGGAGATAGTTAACAGCATTAAAGCAAGTCACATTCCTCAGAATAGAGGAAACGATACAGTGGCGAAATAATAATAAATGTATGTTTTCGATTTCACTTATTATGCATACGATATTTCAGCAAAACAAACGAATATCTCAATATCATAACACAGTCTGTATTTTGAATTCTGTATATGTCGCAGTAATCTAAAAAATAGGTTTTCAATATTTTGTTTGAAATAATGTCAATATTAAGAGCTATATTGCGCTATAAATGTTCCGAAGTGGCTACGAAGCATTAATATTTCGTAGCAAGTGCGTCATGCATCAGTTCCGACCGAGCACTCCCAGTAATGGAAACTACCATTATAAATTTTCAACACTAAGAGTGTCAGAGGTCATCGATATTATTCTTAAGAAATATCACATTTTTATTTATTCAACTCACATCATACATATTTCATGTCTCTTTGATGTAGGATCACATATGTAGTTTATTATNTTCGAAGGGATATAAACAAATAAAGTGGGGAGATCGGTTTTTGTTTTTGCGAAAGACGGTCCCCGTTTTATGTCATCCACATTTTTTATGTTTTTTTATCATTAATTCCATCATGACGAAGACTTGAAGATTAGAAGATAGAATTGAAGACTTAAAATACTTGACATTGGCAGAAATAGCTGATCCGGCTGATTGCCATATCATCAAAAGAAGAAGAACAAATAAAGTGAACTAATTAAACAGAAAAATGATATACACAATATTTATATCACAGGACCTTTAGCTTGCTTGCGGGATCGCCTTTCACCAATTGAAGCAGTCGTTTTCTGAGAAGTAGATTTAGTAGGTTCGTCGGGAGGTAATTGTGATGCTGGGTATTCCAAACAAAGTTTTCGTAGTTCGACGATGCATTCGAACTTACGTCGCTGATTGTTAGGGAGTTGGACCACAATCTTACCATCGGAAGTCCAGCAGTTCCTAATGCCGAAGTGTTTGCGAGCCTCCATGAACACGCTGTGACGAGGCTTTGTGAGAAACTCCGATAGTGTCAACCCTGAACCTTTAAGCTTAGTCTTTATGGTAGTCTTTTATGGATTTATTTTTTATATTAAGTACGTAATAATCTAACTGATTTGAATTTAATGCTAACTAACAGGTTTGATCAGGGCGATACTACAATAACGTTATCTGCATCTCTTCTATTGGTCTAAGCAAGATTTATAACATTTCATATCTTAGGCACGTCAGCAAAATATTCATTTTAAGAAAAAAGGGAAAATCGGTTACATAATTTCGGAGTTCATCATGATATCTTTCAGCAATGCGTTTCACGTGAAATAAATTTTTATCAATAAATATTAGTATGATATAGTATAGGATACAAAATAAAGAATGCTACAATTTTCATTTTGACATAAAAAACTGTCAAACGATTCTGTTTCTAAGGTCCCACAGAATAAGTTTACTTTTATTTTACATTTCCTGGTTATTATTAATAATACTATAATTACTTTTGCATTGAACACTTTTCAAATAACTACGGGACTGAGGAAGATTTTTAATATTTTTCATTATAGCTTTTCATCAGGAAAATGTAATCATTTACACTTTTATCTAACTGAAAGATAAATGACTGATGATTAGAAATTCTCTCATAGTTTTCTCTTCTTTTCTCCTTCTTTCTCTTGTTCTACTGCTCCTAAGCCAAAACCTTCTTTTTAAAAAGAGTAGTATGTCCATCAGTAAACTGTTAAAAGCTGTTGATGATGATGATTCGATTTTTGAGTAGTGGTTATAAATAAGATACCTATTATTCTGGATGTTAGTCTTATTTTATACCTATGTGAATTTATAATAACTATTAATCACCCAGAAGTCGAAGTTCGACGATAATTCTTGATTTCTTTTTTAGCTTCGTGACCTTCTCCTCCTCATAAACTTTAACTGTGCCTCATTTGAAACTCCTCTGTTCACATTATTTTATAAAAAAAGGGATTTTGCTTGCTTAAAATTGAAAATTTGTTTGTTTTATTGAACGCCCTAATCTCAGAAACTACTGGTACGATTTGCAAAAATTCTATTAGTGCTGAATCTATCATTTTTATATCAGGTTACGGAACCGCGGGCCGACGGAGGATGGGGACTTCTGGTGGCAGATTGTTGGCGGCGGTCGGGATAGCGACATGATTGCATAATTTTGCAATCAGCCTACCAACCTGGTATTAGTGGGGACATAGCTTCCTCTGAGACAGAGCCTAATAAGGCACGGTTTCAATTCAGGGAGGACCTAAAGTAATATCGTCCGTATCCTTTCACAGTAGGGCGCCAGAGGCCCGGCGGTCGTAGTGTTTTTAGTAGATACACCACATACTCCTGGATCGTGTGTCCCCTAGGTGACAAAGGATCCAGGAGTATGTGGTTTTTCACCCCGTCAACAAAAGAAGGGGTCAATAATAGCTGAAATTGAGGTGAAAAATCTGTTCGGATATCCAGATTCTCAATATACATATCCACATATTACAATTTTTGAAGATGCAGACGAAGTTGCATGGGTTTGGTAGTGTTAGATATCAGATAACAGGTCATACTATTTTAAGAACTCTATTACAAAAGAAAATAATCCGGGGATTTCCCTAAAGAGTTCAAAAGGGCTCGAATTGAAGTGAAACTTAAGACCGTTTTAGTACTCACCAGGGTTCAGCTTATTCTGAGATCAATGTCAAGATTAAACCGTAATGTAATAGGAATTCATTGGGGAAATGATGTTCTACTGTTCACGAATTACTTTTTTTTCACGTTATCTATACTCATTATATATTAATTTTCCAAACTTCTGTTCTATCTATACAAATAAATAAAAGTGTGTCTGTTTTTAGTTTCGAATTAAAAGATTTTCACTGAATGCATATGGAAACACGGAAATCATACCAGAAAAGGCTTTTTAAAGCTTTTGTCTGTCTATTTGTTTCGGCTAGTATCATGAATGCCGGGACCACTTTCGACGGAACCTTCACTGGCAGATAGTTGATGATATAAGGAGCATCTTAGGCTTCTTTTATTTAGAGTAGCCTTTCCTCACGGTGTTGTCGTATATATTAACAACCGCGGGTAATACCGCGGTGTTTAGTTAGTTATTTACATAATTTCAATTGCAGTCTAATATTGATTTATGACTTTTCTGTAACATTTTTTTACCTTCTATATTGAATTAAATCAAAACAGTAATGATTCAATATAAATGAATTTATATTTTATTTCTAAGAATATGCAATCTTGAAGGGTGACATTCAATGCTCTACATGAAAACATCTCGTACGGCGATTAGTGAGATTACTTGATATTGTTTTAAATTATTGTTTATTTCTATGTTAATCCTTTCCGACCTCTATTTGTAATGGGGGATCCTCATATACTTTTAATCCTTTTGCGGCTTGGCCATTATCATTAAGGTAATATTCCCCCGTGTAATGCGTACTTTGCAAATACTGTGCGGCTGACTGTATTCTGGGTTACCGAGTCGGTGGCAAACTCAGCTATAACAAAAAAAGCGTTGTTTTAAATCTAGGTATTGTTGTCAAAATTACCAACTCTCAAAAGATGGACATCGATATAATGTAAACAATAAATATTTTATTTTATTTTTTTACTTACTAAGAACTTTCAACGTTTAGAATAATTTGTTGTTCTGCCGAGTGAAAGGTCTTTTCCACCGTGTACAAATGGTTTGCTAAATAAGACACCGTCCTAAATCTAACAGACCGTCGTAATGTTTTTTAACATAAGTAGGTATATGACGTGCAACAGTGATTAGTACTTTATAAAGCACTCTCACTGGTCGAACGTGTTAATTATAAATCAACTAAATTTAATGGAACTGCGATTTGGGTTGAGGGATTTCGTGAGACATTTATAAATGGATTGTATATGAAAACACCCAGTTAAAAATTCACGATTGCTTTTAGTAATTACACATATTTATATTCTGTATTTATCAGTCCATATTGTTATATAGGGCTATCTCTTGAGGACGGTTTCCGACAACACATTAAATCTGCAAAGTAAAAATAAAAATAATAATAATAAATCCATAATTAACATTCAAAATTCGAAAGTTACCCTGTCAGACAGTTAAGATTTTGCGACTTTATTGACGATTTAAATAGATTTCAATGAAATTTGCCATATTTTGTTTCTTGAGGAAGAACATAGGCTACTCTGTACCGCGATAATAACAGCTATTATCTGCGGTTGTTACTGAATTAAGTGTAAGTGAGCGCGTTTTAAGTCTAGTTACAAACAAGGTAATTTCTTTAAAGGCAAAATACTTAATTTATCTATAAAAAACGTAATAAATAGCCTTTATAAGATTTTTCAAAAAACTCAGTCATTTATAAATTTAAGATATTCATATTTTACAAAAATAAGTTAACATTTATGAATTTTCTTAGGACTAAAGAATGTTCAGTAACTTAATTAAATAAATTGGTTTACTAATAAAATAAAAGCTTGTTCCCGATTTCAACAATGTTTCGAATTTGGAGCATTCATTTTACAGTACAGTTTTTGGAGTAATTTAGTTCAATATCATAATATAATTTGTAGAGTACCTCCTTTTCCTATACCTATACCTATACCTAATACGTCATGTACACAATTGCAAGGTCTAGTGTGTCAAACAGGGTAGCGTATCTCATTATCTAGTTCACTTGAGGTATAGCCTCAAGATAGTGCAAGTGTACGCACGACCTCGGCCCACTCGGACGATGAGATGGAGAATATGTTCGATGACATATCGAGGGTACTCCACTCCACTACTAAAACCCACTACAACGTTGTTATGGGTGACTTCAACGCCAAAGTGGAAGTACAAACCTGCGGCGAATCGGTAATAGGATCCCATGGATTTGGAAACAGGAATCATAGGGGGCAAATGCTCATCAACTTTCTCGAGCGGGAGGGGCTGTTTTTGATGAACTCATTTTTCGAGAAGCAGCCCCAAAGAAAGTGGACGTGGAAAAGCCCCGACGCTATGACCAAAAATGAGATCGATTTCATCATGACGGACAGGAAGCACATATTCAGAGACGTCTCAGTGCTCAATAGGTTTAACACCGGTAGTGATCACCGACTAGTCCGAGGTTCTCTGAATGTCAACTTCAAGGCTGAACGTGTCCGCATGATGAAATCCAGGCTCCGACCAACTCTGCTCCAAGTCCAGATGGGATCTGAAAAATTCCAGTCAAATCTGGAAAACCGATTTGTTGCCATGAAAACCACAAGAGACGTAAACCAGAACCTTGAAAATGTGGTTCGAATCCTCAGGAGTGAAAGTACGAGATTTTGTCAAATGCAGCGTACAGGCACGAAGTCGAAACTTTCAGAGAGGACACTAGGGTTAATGAAGGAAAGATGTGAGAACCCGCCAGTCACTTCATCGGCAAAGCGGACCTTAAACCGAAAGATCAGTAAGCGTATATGACTCGACCTTCGATGCTCCAACACTCTTTTGATTGAAAGAGCAATCAAGCAGAATCGGGGGTCAAAAGTGTTTGTGAAATCTCTTGGAAGAAGCCATTTGACGAAGCTGGCCACAGCAAGTGGAGAAGTCGTTGCTTCCAAGCTGGCCGTCCTTTCGGAAGTAGAAAGCTTCTATGGCTATTTGTACGCTTCGCATGCATCTCGATCTGATCCCGAAAATGAGGACCCTCGGCCCATTTCCCTCTTGAGCCTGGTCTGTTCTGGAGTACCTGCAGCGTTGCCAAGTAGATTGGCGGTACATCTAAGTGTTGAGATGTCTCTACAAAGCCGCTACAATGTCCGTCCAAGTACAGGATCAGAATACAAGACCCATACCATTGCATCGGTGAGTGAAAAAAGGGGACGTTATATCCCCGAAATTGTTCACTAATGCAATGGAGGACTTGTTTAAGACGCTGCACTGGAAAAAGCGCGGTATCAACATCAATGGCGAATACATCTCTCACTTGCAATTTGCAGATGACATCGTCGTCATGGCAGAAACACTGCAGGACCTACAACAGATGCTGAACGACCTGGCTGACTCGTCTGTGCACTGCACATCGGCCTACGGATGAACTTCGACAAGACCAAGGTCATGTTCAATGAACATGTACTACCGGAACCGGTTGCGGTACACGGTGCCGTTCTCGAAGTTGTTCAAAAATATGTATACCTCGGGCAGGCTTTGCAGTGAGGTAGAAACAGCTTTGAGGACGAGCTGAACAGAAGAATCCAGCTAGGTTGGGCAGCGTTTGGGAAACTTCGTCGGGTCTTCTCGTCGTCGATCCCACAGTGCCTAAAGACGAAAGTCTTCAATGGGTGCGTCCTACCCGTAATGACATACGGAGCCGAAACGTGGACACTTACGGTTCGACTGGTCCATAAGTTCAAAGTCGCTCAGCGTGCTATGGAGAGGTCTATGCTCGGCGTTTCTCTAAGGGATCGAATTAAAAACGAGGTGATCCGACAAAGAACCAGGGTCATCGACGTAGCCCACAATTTATTTTTAATTTTAGGATTAGCAAGCTGAAGTGGCAGTGGGCTGGCCACATTTGCCGAAGAACCGATAACCGTTGGGGTAAACGAGTTCTTGATTGGAGACCGCGTCTCGGCAAACGTAGCTTAGGACGTCCACAAGCCAGGTGGAGCGATGATTTGCGCAAGACGGCTGGCAGGAGCTGGATGCGAGAAGCCATAGATCGAACTAAGTGGCCTGAAATTGGAGAGGCCTATGTCCAGCAGTGGACTGCGCTATCGCTGATGATGATGATGATGATGATGTGTTTTTTGTTTAGTTTCTATAAAGAGATTTTCACTAAATGCATATGGAAAAATAATACCTAGGTCAAAAAAGGTTCTTTACATGCGCTGAGTTTCAGATACAGGAAGCCCATACCCTAACACCTCACCCACTTGGTGTTTCTAGTGTTAATGTGCGGTGGTAATCGTTTACCATCAGGCGATACATCTGCTCGTTTTCCCCTTATTCTATTTTTGAATCTTAATAAAGTATGGTCAATATTCGCATACTTATCTCGCATCTCCAGTTAATTTAAGTCACTAATGCCGCATTTTTGTGTTGACTGCATTCGCAACGAGTATGGTGACAATTACTCTTAAATTCTGCTTATGCTTTCCATAGGGTAGAATAGACATCCGACATAACCACCACTCGGTGATATCCGAGGGGAAATCCGCACAAAATAAGGGTCAGAATAGACTCACGGGCAGAGTTATATAAAAAAATGTTAATCTTAATAGTTTCTTAGACAAATTAAATATCACACCTGTGTTCTAGAGTTAGTTTTATATTTTTTTTAAAAGACTAAATTTTAAAATATAGATCAAAGATAAATGAATACAATTATTACTTTTTAATTTAAGCTCTCGATTATCGGCACTTGATGGGACTTGTGAAAATCCTTATTTGCGGAAGCAATAAGATAAGAAAATTAAAAAAGTAATACATTCTAGAATTAAATTCCCAAAGGTGTAAATGGTCAGGTGTAAACATGATTTAATAAAATAGTGGCATAAATACGAGTGAATTTAATTTTAGAATGCGTTACTTTTTAATTTTCTTATCTTAGTGCTTCCGCAAATAAGGATTTTCACAACAAAAAGAAAAGATTCAACTAAATCTCATTCCATAAGTAATTAATCCTGATAAAATGATACTTTCCTACTCGACGTTTTTATAACGCTTTTAGATTTTATATCTTTGATAATCCATTTTTATTACGGATAGCCACTTTATTTCTTAGGAAGTCTTTTGAGGTGCGGTAGAAAAATGGATCAAATATTTCCTTTGGTACATTAGGATTATACTCTGTGCATTATTTATGTTACAAGAAGTATGCATAAAGCTTTTTGTAGATTCCTTTTTTTGATAAGAATTTAATCCATGTCATTCCCAGCACTATCATAACATTTTGGGAGTCGTAATTTCCCTTCTATTTCAGGTACGGGTAATATTGGATAGGGTATATCGTTTTGTATTTAGTTTGTACCTTGGAGCTGATCTGATGTTAAAGCCCAGAGGGAGATAGTAAAATCCTTTCAGTTAAATTTACCTCAAGAACATATTTTTATGATAAGAGATTACCAGTACCCATAGATACCTGAAACTTTATCGTCACAAGTAAGTTGCCATTCTTTATGTCATCCTAAATCAGATTAGGTGTCTAGAATCAGTACGTCACTCATTTGGTCAAACAATAACTAAACACCGGTTTTTGTATAAGGTTCTGACATAATTCCTCCCTGTCCTCTCCTGGAATTTAAGCAATTATACCTAAGCAAAGCACTCCGACGATGTTTTATTTCACCTAACATTACTACAGTCAAACATAGAACCAAGGATGGAACCAACATGGAACTTACTACCACCGCACGTGTTTCCCTCCCAGTATGATTCCGGGTCCTTGTAGGGTATGCATAAGTATCTCACTGGGCTGCCATTGTCTGAGTCACCATGTTCTGTTCACGTTCGTTTAGAGTATGCTGACCACCATCATTGGAATCTATTCATGCTTTCCATCAGGCTGAGTAAAGTATAGAGTCATTTTAGTAAATGATCATAAAAAGAAATGAAAACCAACACCTAAATTACACCCGGTAAGTTCTGAAATGACACTAATGAGAACTGTCACGTTATACTTGATTGACTGACTGTAAATACAATTTATTTAGCGTATTTCATTTCAGTCTCCTTAACGATTTATCTTAATAAGGATTAAACCATTTTACTCCTTTCAAATACTGAAAGTTCACCAACAAAAAGAAAATTTACGAACATCTTGATTAACGTTATCTGCATTACGTTGCCTACTACCATATCTGAATGCCTTTATCGACATGAGCACTTATTTCTCAGTTCGAAGGGGGCTGGCATACTGCGGACCCGAATGATAATAGCCTGATTAAGAAAGGTCACGTCTCAGACTTGTTTTGTTTTCTCTAAGCAAAAAAATATAAAAATAAACAGATGTAGAAAGTTGTTTCGTAAATAATTTAAGTCCCGGTCCTTGTTCAAACAAATTTATTTAGATGAGTAAAGACTCTAGTACTTTAGTGATAAGGCATTTCATAATATTTGTTAGACTGACCTTTTCTATTTGATTTATTTTGTTAGAACTTTTCAGTAGATTAGAAAAAAAACATAAGCATTATTTTTTTTATTTCTCATCTAGACATTTTCTTACTAATATGCAAAAAACTGTTTTTTTGTACCATCTATCTTACTTGTTTTTCATTTTGTGTCACCATGATTACCCTAAGATTTTTTGTGTTTGTTTGTGTGATAAGGATGATGTAATCTACAAAAAATAGTAATGCAATCTTGGTTGTCTTATTTAAAATTAAACAGCCATGACATAAAAACGTCTCTATATATCAATGCAGTAAAAAAGATGTAATATATATCAAAATAAAACATACACAGTTTCTTAAAAAGTCAAACGGGCTCATCAATTTTGATACCATGTGTCTGAAAAAAACAAACATTCATTTACAATATTGTTCTAGCTAATGTAAAAGTTTTATCTAAATTTGTTTTTAGTCCCAGTTCATTTGTTAAAAGCTTTATAGCTAAAAGGTTATTGGAATGGTCATGAAAACTGTAGTCTGCCTATTTCTGGAGCTTAAAACGAACTATAGATAAATTATCATTGGTTATTTGCTCTATGTCTGTGAACGCTCTAACAGATGTTTCATTAGTAAATTAACTGGCAGTGCTTTATGTGGTGGTCTATACTTATTAAAGCGTCAAGTATGAGCAAGGCAAAAGTGTAATCCATTCTAGAATTACACTCACTTGTACTTATTCCACTATTTAATTTAATTTTATACCTGACCAATTTCATTGTTTCGGGTATTGCAACAAGTTCCACCAAGTGCCGACAATTGAGAGTATTAACTACACAAGAGTTTAAGTAAGTGAAATGATCTAAGTGTTTGCCTCGGATTGCCAATACGGAATATTGAGAATTGATTTCCATATTGTAGAAGAAGTATATGTATTTTTGAAATAGACATCGGTAGTGAAGGTGTTCTTGTGTGTGAAATATTTCTTGAGATTGTAAGCAATCCTGGTGCGGGACATTAAATAATTATCGTTTAAAAATCCCTTCTGCCTGAATTCTGAATAATTCGCTTACCATCAGGCGATAAGTCTGCTCGTTTGAATACTAATCCATAAAAAAAATTTTTTTTGACTGCTTCAGTGGCGCAGTCGCAACGTATGCGACTGCTGTCCATGAGGTCTCGAGTTCGGATCCTGGGTCAGACCAAATGTTTGTATGATCTGCAAATATTTGTTTCGGAGTTTGGATGTTTTCTATGTATAATATGTGAGTATTCACAAAAAAAAAGTATTTATGTATTCATATCAGTTATCTGGTACCCATAATACAAGCTCTGCTTAGTTTGGGACCAGATGGCGTTGCGTGTTAGATGTCCGAAATATTTATTTATTTATTTAAATATTTCAGATATCTAACACACCACGCCATCTAACTTCAAACTAAACAGAGTTTGTACTATGAAAGCAAGATTAACTGATAGAATTTTAATATAGACTTTTTAGTAAATATATAAATTTACCCACTTTCGCTTGAAATGTTGGAAACCTCGGACTTCATGGTTACAACTGCGTATAAGTATGCAACCTAATGCAGCTCAGTCATTATAACATCGGTATGATATATCCTTTTCTCGTCACCTAACATTTCCCTTAAATAAATTAAACGATTTTTATAACTTGAACCCCTAGGCTCCTTGGCCCTTAAGCTCCCCTCAGGATAATACAAGCTCCAGCAAATTATTTGGCATGAAATAGTTGTTTATTTGACCTCCATCTATGTCCCTTTACCAGATAAAGTCGTTCATGTATTTATTTTACTACCAGAAGTAAATATTGCTTAGTAGCATAGATACACTAGGCAGTTATTTTGATATGTTCAATCTCAAATGTTAATTGAAAAAAAATGGGACTCTTGATGGTGCAAACAAATTACATTTAATTTATTGCGGACTCTAATTACTGAAATCTTTTAGGTAATATTGTGACGCACCTTTATACATTGAGTTTTTGTACTGGACCTGCCTTCCATAGAACAATTATCATAAATATTGAAATGAAAAAATAAGTCATTCGACTATTTTTTCACATGTTTTTTAAAAGGATATTTCTCACAATGACAGCTCTTAGATATAATACAACTTTACACACTTAACCTTTTACTTTACTTTCATTCTTGTTCATTGAGTTCTATTTTATTTTACGAAATCTTAACAGGATTTACAAGACGGCTCAATAATGGATTTTTTCGCCCGATTGCTATTATTTAAACCTCTGTAACAGGATTTAGAAACCTTTTTTGGTATAAATATATTTTCGTAACCTCAGCTTCAGCTTTAGTTCAGATAACACCAAGCCCAGTTTTACATTATTCATATTTAGTAGAGCGATACGAAACTGTCTTAACATTTAGAATAGATTGTTATGTTATAAAGTGGGTCAAATTTGTGTTAGGTAACTCAATAGAACACTTAACCAAGAGTTAAGAAAACTAAAAAACTAATACTAAATAAAATATAGATTAGTACATACCTTTATTTTTTATTGTACAGGTAAGTGACAAATAGTGTAAAGCTGATACATATTTAGAATAAATCTGACACAGTTTCTAGACATAACAAGAGCAATGACGATAAAAATGTCATTCAGCACATTCAGCCATATGTTGGTCTTAATCTATTTTACCGGTACAATAACACAACATAGGAAAAGTAGAACACGATATTTGTTGAAGATTTAAGTTCATTACAAACCGGATTTCATAAAGTTCTTCGTTTTTAAAATGAATTATTATTACAGTCAAGCACGAACTTATTTTGCATTGACTATTCTAGTAATTCACTACAGATCGTTGTTTTTCACCAGAAATTTAATTATGACGTAGGGTTCGTCCACGTTTCGTCGCGTCACGTTATAGCGTTTCATTAGCAACGTAAACAATTTTAATCGTTGGCAGCAATGTGGCCGCTCCCTAAAGATAGTGCGGAAAGCAACTTCGTTGCTGTTTGTTTTGATGATTGTACTTTTTAAATTTTTGTTTGTGTTAAACGTATTTCTAGACTACGGGCTCGTGCTTATAATTGATAGGTTATATGAACCACCAGGAGTTCTTTTTAGAAAGATTCAGGGGTGTAAAACAATAATATTCAGCACAATGCCGTCATCTGTCAGCTATCCAACTGAGTACTTGTGAAGAGGAATGGGTAGAAACCCTTGATTTTTCTCCCTTGTCAGATGCTTTTTGTATAGCTTTGTGGAGTAATGAATTAGAAGAGTTACTGAAATTGTATGTCACGATTTTGCCACAAGCAATTGTGCAGTAAAATTCATTGTCGTTTTTATATCTGTTTTAAAAATACCTACTGTGATAATAATTTAAATGAAGAAGAATGGACAAAATGATCTACTTACTCAACACTAATGAAACTAATGTCAGTGAAATGCTTATTTTTAGTACTTAATTTCATTCTATGGAAGCACCGCTGTAAGTACTGGAATTCAAGAGATATCCGAGAATAACGAAAAGCATCCCCTTCCATTTTTTTCTGTGCTTTACGGTTGAAAGTCATTATTGTTCATAGCTGGTACTTACAGGTGTGAGCGAGAGAGCATATAGATTCCATCGCACGCGCAGTGTACTTCTTATCTACCTGCTCCCTCCATTCCATTCCACTCTTCCCCCGTGAGAAATCTCGCAGTCCATCTTCGCTTGTCGTCGTGTGCTGTGCGTTTCTTTGTAATAATCGGATTTTATTTTTACTTTGACCCTAGCTTGTTAATCAGATTATTGATTTTTGCTTTTATTTCGAACTGTGCACATTAATTATTGAACTTTAATTATTTTTTAAAATTAATTATTAAAATGTAAGAGCTCAGACGAGAGTTCTGAGTTGTGTGCAGCCGTTCTGTTTTGCCACAATGCCGGCTTTTTATAACTCAAAACATCATAGAGTCTAGACCTTTCGTTGAGGAATATATAAGGCGTAATTCTTTTTTTACAAATATTTACCTTACTTAGTTACAAATAATACATAAGTACAGTAGGTATGTATAAAGCCCAGAATAGTATAGTCTGGTTCTAGGGCAATCTAAAAACAGACACAAGGTTTTCTATTTCACTCGCTCTCTATACACCTCCTTATCACATACTAATTTTTACGCGGAAAAACGGATTTCATAGTAAACTGGTTTAACATCTGCACAGTTGTGAACAAGTGATGGTGATGGTACCGCGGTGGCTTTACGTAGATAATTTGAGTTAGTAATATTTTCAAGTTTTATCTTTTGTTATGTTTTGTTTGTTTATATCCCATAAATGCTCACATACAAATTAATATGAAGGCTTCGACGCAAACTGCCGACCTTTTAAAAATATAAAATTTTGTTTCAAATATCGTTTGAACAAGTTGTGTTTATTTATTATCGTTGTTGGCAAAGAATTAACACTGCAGAAAGAGCTCACAGAACATCTGATAATGTCAGAACTAACAAAGAAAAGAACAGAATAGATGAAGCATCGATGGAACTGATTTCACTAGAACTACCTCAACGACCCAACCCACCAGTGCTCGCAAGAGCATCAAACACAGCTACAGCCGTCGTATTTTTAGGGGTTGTTTACATAAAACCTGTCTCCGAATACCTAACAACATTAAAGTTCATATGCTATTTCTTACAAGTTTTATATACCACCAAGTGCTCGTGTTTGTAACGAACACATGACAGCCCAACATTGAAACCGGTTGTTAAATATCTCACGATTTTACAAATGGCCACATAATGAACTAAACTAAATGTTCTAAACACTGATATTATCAGTGTTTAGAACAGCACTTGAGAACCCTTCACCAGTATTTGGATTAGACACTATTGATGACAACGAGTTGCGACACTGGACTGGACTCACAATCGCCGAGTTTCCTATGGTGTTCGAGCAAACACCGTCACTACTCGAACAGTCGAATAAACTGAACGTGGTTTTAGGTGGCTTACTTATGAAACTCCGAAGCGACGAACCAAACGAATGCATAACATCACTTTTAAAAATATCGCGCCCAAGTCATGAGCGGCAATTAGTGATTTTCAGAGAATGTCTTTTATCAGATTTTATGCCATTACATTTAGGGGTCGAATATATCGAAGCATTAAATAAGAATTTTCTTATTCCAAAAACAATTTTTGGTTAATCTGAAAAATAAAACTTATATGTATATGTAATGCAACATACATTTTTATACAAAAAAGTAACAAGTTTTTGTTTCCGCGTCACAGTTACAGTTTGCACAAATATAAAAACCTATTAAAACCTATTCTCATTGTATGCAGTAATGAGTACATAATTGCCATAACTGGTCCTTACGCAGCAACTACATCAGATGCCACCATAATGAGTAGTATTACGAATGACCAAGACAGTAAATCAATTGGTTTTTCTCCATGAATGATGTGCTTATATTGGATTGTGGCTTCAGGGACGCTCTATCAGATGGAGAAGCATACGGCTATGAGGCGCCATTACTTAACTTGTTGTTACGTAACTTGTTACTTTTTGAACTTTGAAGTTCAAAAAGTAACAAGTTAAATATGTGACTACTGCTAAAATTCCTATTGTTGAATCGAACATGCGTCAATCAATGTTATCAATAGAAGTTATCATAATATCGCAAGATCAAACCTTCTGTTTGAAAACATATTCAATATAATTAAATACACGAATATTATTAACACAGAGTCAAATAAAGATCGGATAATATGGATCGCTACTATTTCTTTTTGTTTTTTTGTATAATTTTATGTGTTTCCTGTATGTAACCTACCCTAAATTTCAAAATTTTGAAACACTCATATCCGTGTTATGGTTGTCTGGAAGAAATCGCCGAGAGCGATAAGACCGCCATTTGTTATACATACTTTGTGACTGTTCCTATTGTACCGTTTCTTACTATGTGTATACAATAAAGACAAATAAATAAAAAAATAAAATAAATAAAGATCATGTTGAATATAAGATCATTCATATCTGAATCATTTATTCATTCAAAACGGCCCACGCGATAATATAAATGAAGGCGATTGACGAAGGTAAACTAAATGTTACCGTTGCATGTTATATGAATCTATTAAGGAATATACTCATAAATAATAAAAATCATAATCTTCGTATTCAATTCAATGTTTATTCTAAAATTTAATTGTTGCTATAAAATATGTTTGTTTTAAATACATAACGATGCACCAAAATCTATTAAAATCTCTACTCTCGATTGTTGGCACATGAAGGAACTTGTTGTAAATTCATTGTAGAATTAATCTCACTTGTACTTATTCCACTGTTTTTAATAACTTTATTACGGATTGATTCCATCGGTAAGCTTTGATAAAGCCATGGAGTAGAACCGGTTGAACTTAAAGTTCATAAATAGAGGAATAATTACAAGTGAATTTATAAATATAAATATAAATA